>OY720455.1:36084372-36124372 GCA_963082715.1 Harpalus rubripes | reverse complement strand
ATCCCAGAAAGTCTACATTAACGAACTAAGTGATATTTCAAATTCTAATTTCATCCCCATGTAGTGCGGACTATTTATTTATTTATTTCTTTACATCGCACAGTCTCTATATCATCTTTTGTGCTACTTACAATTACTACTACTTGTTTTGACCTATTAGTATTTTGCCAGTTTTGCCAAAGATACTGGAAAAAGTCACTCATAGTCAAATTATGTCGAACACTCTCGAAAATAACATAATTTCATCTACGCAGACTTGCTTAGGTAAAAATTAAGATATATTTGCAAGTAAATTATATTTCTAAAAAACTATTTTCATAATTGTACATTTACTTACAAATACTACATTAATAACGTAACTAAACCGACAGTCGTTAGGTTAAGTATTTAAATTCAAAGAGAACTAAGTACCATTCGCGACTGTTTTTTCTGGGGCATTTTTTTAAGATCACTCCTGCTTGTGCTTAAGAATATCAACATTCATGCAGATTTTCATCACAAGAAAAAGTTATGATCTTGCTGCACACTTGCTTAGCTAAAATTAAGATATATTCGCAACTGAATTATATCTGTAATATACTATTGTCATATTTGTGCATTTACTTACAAATACTACATTAATAACCTAACCAAAAGAGAAGTACGAATCTTTTGTTGTACTAAAAATAAATTAAGAAAAGAATTAAGAAAAAACAATACCCCACCGTTTAAATTGTATTATAAAAAATATTTTGCAATTTTAAATAACACAATTAAATTGGCCAAACAAAAAAGTGTATCCAACTATATACTGAATTCAAATAATAAATCGAAAGCAACATGGGGAGTTTTTGATAATATTAAAGGAAAGCGAACAACTCTCAACCTGCGATCTGGAAATCCTGCAACACTAGCAAATGACTTTAATAATCACTACTTACAAGTTAGTCCTTCACTTGTGTCAAATTATGTTTTCAAGGATCCTTCGCCGCTAACCTCTTTCTTTTTGAGCCCAATTACAGTAGAAGAAACTCTCACCGTAATCAAATTTGTTAAAAATTCTTACTCGTATGGAAGTGATGGAATACCGAGTTTTATAATTAAAAGATGTGCGCCACTAATAATAGCTCCATTAATATTTATTTTCAATCTATCCATGGAAAATGATGTCTTTCCAGAAGCTTTCAAACTCTCCATCGTTGTACCACTTCATAAAAAAGAAGATTTACAAAATACTGAAAACTATAGGCCCATTTCCTTACTTACAACTTTTTCAAAAATTCTCGAAAGACTCATGTACAAAAGACTTTCTGCGTTTTTAAATAATAACAAAGTTCTAACACCACGGCAACATGGGTTTACTGAAAATAAATAAACTGTGAGTGCGGTATCGTGTATATATGCTGCGTATGTCACAACACTCTTCTTCAAAAATTAGAACATTATGGTGTTCGTGGTGTTGCTGCTTCATGGTTCAAATCTTACCCACAGACCGATACTAATCTGTTAAAATTAACGACGGGTCTAAAACATCGGCCACCTACTCTGAAAAGGGCCTAATTTAACGAGGTGTTCCCAAGGATCAGTCTTAGTACCATTATTATTCCTTATTTATATTAACGACTTACCCACAATTGTTGAAAATATATCATGTGTGCTTTACGCAGATGACGCTTACTTTTTGATGTCCAGCCCTCAACCAAATTTCACGGTCACTACCATTAATAATATTATAAATAGTATTACAAACTGGTGCAGTGTCAATAATCTTAAGATTAACTTAGATAAGTCAAACTTTATACAATTTTACTCAAACGCATGTAAGATCGTTGAAACTGAAACATGGAACGGTAAGCGTCTCTCGCACAGATACTCCACCTTGTCTAGGTATCTTGTTGAATTTGGACACCAAATGGTCTTCCCATTCGAAAGCAACTACCAATAATTTAAGTAAATGCTGTTATATTTTACTCATGTTATCACTTCATGTAGATATAAATGTTATATGTACCTTATATTTTGCTCTATTTAACTCAGTTGCTACGTATGGGGTCACAATCTGGGGCTCCTCATCTATGCTACAGGAAGTATTCGGCATGCAAAAACGAACCATTCGCATTATGTTAAAATTGTCTCCCCGTCAGTGTTGCAGGCGCTCTTTTAAGCAGCTGGAAATTTTAACTATGCCATCCATCTATATATTAGAGATCCTGAAATATATGTTTAACAATCTTAGTGAATTCAACATGTGCAATTCTATACACTATAGTAGACAAAAAAATGTAAATATAACCTTACCTGCTCATAAAACTACTGCTTTTAAAAAAACTTGTAATTATGGTGGAAGCAAATTCTACAATTTATTACCAATTGAAATAAAACAAAGATCAAAAACGAAGGCAATTAAGACAATAAAAAAGATACTCATATCCAAAGAATACTACTTAGTAGAGGACTATATCAACGATTGAAAAAACAAAAACTTCAAAATATAACTAATTCTATGTCAAAGCTAATCATTATCTACGTTGCCAAATAGTATTCTTTATTGCCAGCTTCAAGTTACAATTTAATGGCAATAAAAATATGTGTATATATTGTGTTTATTGTTTTTAATAAGTTGTTTATGTTAAGTTAATTAATTAGTCTGTCTGTATTTGCATGCGAATTTTGAACATTGTTAAATATAAACTTCCAAACTCATAATTATTTCCAGGTCAAATCTATTCATACCTACGTTGTCATATTCGTTATTGCTAGATTTAATTTACAATTTCTTGAAAATAAAAATATAAAATTGTGTGTTAGTTTATTAATATTAATAAGTTTTTTCTGACATGTAGATTTTAATTTTATTTATCTGTTCATTTTAAATGTGAATTTTAAATATTTTATGTCATGCTCACTTCCCAAGTAACAATTTTTGACTTGTTTGGCATAATAACTAATGTCTTGCTATTAAAACGTTTTCATCGCTACAGATTAGTTGTGGATCAGTTATTGAAACAAAATCATATTATGGTCTTAATTTTAAGTTTCAAAAAGGTTTTTAATACGTTATCAATGATTTAGTTATAACAGTCAAGCAGCAAAACGTTTTTATAACTAATGCGGTGTCCAAATGCTTTTTAGTTATTTCTGAATAGTCACGAAAACGTTTTAGGTTTTACATATACAACTCAAATATGGGCAAAATATGTTAGCATTAATAAATATGTATAAGAGCTTGAATAGCTAAAATATAACCCAAGACACCACTACTGTGCCTTGATTAATATAAAGTTCTTTTTCGGCTATAGATGCTGAAAAATATCGTACAGTATTAGAATTATACCTTCTTCCCAAGTAACAATTTTTGACTTGTTTGGGATAATAACTATTGTCTTGCTAATAAAACGTTTTCATCGCTACAGATTAGTTGCGGATCAGCTATTGGAACAAAATCATATTATGGTTTTTATTTTAAGTTTCAAAAAGGTTTTTAATACGTTATAAATAATTAAGCTATCACAGTCAAGTTGCAAACCGGTTTTATAACTAATGCGGTTCCAAATGCTTTTTAGTTGTTTTTAAATAGTGAAGGAAACGTTTTAGGTTTTACATATACAACTCAAATATGGGCAAAATATGTTAGCATTAATAAATATGTATAAGAGCTTGAATAGCTAAAATATTACCCAGGACACAACTACTGTTTCTCGATTAATGTAAAGTTCTTTTTCGGCTATAGATGCTAAAATATATCGCACAGTATTAGAATTATACCTTCTTTAATCTTGCTAGGGTACAAATACGTTTTTATATCCATAAATTTACCGTTACATTTTGGTCATTTTATTTTTAAAGATTCCTGAAATATAAACTCTGTCTGACAGTTCATAGTCCAAAATGGCGCACCTTTTAATTGATTAAGTTGTCTTTAAAAAAAAATTACACAAAGCACAAGTTATTACAGAAATGTGGAGCAGCTTGTAAAAAAAAATAAAGAACATGTTCTTCAGTTATTAAATAGCCTGATACAAAAAGTGCAAATATTAAAATACCTAATTGCAGTAATGTATCAATTGCTACTAAAAATTTCGAAAGCAGCAATCCTTTAAATAAAGCCGAAACAAATCATCCAAGTAATAACTTGAATTATCCATTAGACAATAATGCTCAACATTACGAATTTGCCTGTCAACAGTTTTATATTTTATTTTAGTTTTTAATTTATTAAAATAACTAAAACACAGCTAAAACAATAGCCTATTTGCAAAGTCCTACTTTACTGTTACTCTTGTAGTTATTTTTTGATTATAATAATCAGAGAAATTCCAAATAATGGAATTTAATCAACGTTTATATTTTAGCGATATTGAACGAAACAACTAGTCATAATAACTATATCATTTCTTGTTAATAAATATAGATATTTTCAGTATTATAAAAACTGTAATTTGGGTATAACAACAGAATATTGACTATTTAATAACTTATTGAATTGAAAATGTCATTTGGAAATAAAAACGTTATACGTCAGCTTTTAGTTAGTTATTGTAACTATTTCACTTTTTCGGATGGTCGCCATATTTTGTCATTAAATGGACATCATCCATTTTGAAACAGTAAGATAAAATATTAAAATAAACATGCTGTTACGCGAATTTTTATATTTTATTGGAATCTTAATTACAATTAATATACTCATTTAGCATTTGAACACAATTTTTGCTTCAAATTAAAAAATAATTTTTCCTGTAACATATTATTAATATTTTTGAAATACTTAAGAAAAAGATTTTGAAAAGGCGCTTGATGTATTTCAAAGTATCGTAATAAATATTGCAATAAATATAGCGGTCGCAGTAAAATTTTGAAAATTGATCAACCGAACTTGAAAACAATTTCTTACTAAATAAAGGACATTTATTTGCAATTATCTGTATAATGGATGATATGTTGAACTTAGTTATTTTAGAGGACATAAGAAAGCAGAATTGCTGAAAATATTCTAGTTTATAAACAATTGGCTGCATATTAGTAATAACTGAGCAAGTGCATAAGCTTGTAAACAGATGGTTATTAAGTAGATAAATTTTAGTCATTTTTACTTGAAAAAAGTTTTGTTATGATTAATATCCATAGTTATAAACTAGCAATTTCAAAGTAATAACCGATTTAAGATCAATATAAAGCTAATGCTTTTTGGTTATTTTGAAGCTATAAAAAGTTGTTAGTTGTAAAATCGTTATGTTGTGGTTTTAAAACGGCTGCGTTTTGGCAATGTTTTGGCCAAGATAATTTGCGAAATGACAAATTAGCTTTAATTTATAGGTGTCAAAAACGTTTTCAAAACTATAATATAATTCCCCAATTACGTAAGGAAACTGTTTTAAAATAGTTTTAGGAAGGTTGTGGTAGATGGCGATTATTGCTAAAAAGATTTTAACACTGTTTTGAGAACGTTGTGATACCCCGAAAACAGCTTCCAATGCTACTTGGGTTATATTATAATTTATACTGTAATTTATTGTTATTTATATCACGGTATTAGAGTGATTGTAAATCGAATCTCTCTTTAATAAATTATTATTATTATTATTATTATTCTTATAATTCTTATAATTCTTATAATTCTTATAATTCTTATAATTCTTATAATTCTTATAATTCTTATAATTCTTATAATTCTTATAATTCTTATAATTCTTATAATTCTTATAATTCTTATAATTCTTATAATTCTTATAATTCTTATAATTCTTATAATTCTTATAATTCTTATAATTCTTATAATTCTTATAATTCTTATAATTCTTATAATTCTTATAATTCTTATAATTCTTATAATTCTTATAATTCTTATAATTCTTATAATTCTTATAATTCTTATAATTCTTATAATTCTTATAATTCTTATAATTCTTATAATTCTTATAATTCTTATAATTCTTATAATTCTTATAATTCTTATAATTCTTATAATTCTTATAATTCTTATAATTCTTATAATTCTTATAATTCTTATAATTCTTATAATTCTTATAATTCTTATAATTCTTATAATTCTTATAATTCTTATAATTCTTATAATTCTTATAATTCTTATAATTCTTATAATTCTTATAATTCTTATAATTCTTATAATTCTTATAATTCTTATAATTCTTATAATTCTTATAATTCTTATAATTCTTATAATTCTTATAATTCTTATAATTCTTATAATTCTTATAATTCTTATAATTCTTATAATTCTTATAATTCTTATAATTCTTATAATTCTTATAATTCTTATAATTCTTATAATTCTTATAATTCTTATAATTCTTATAATTCTTATAATTCTTATAATTCTTATAATTCTTATAATTCTTATAATTCTTATAATTCTTATAATTCTTATAATTCTTATAATTCTTATAATTCTTATAATTCTTATAATTCTTATAATTCTTATAATTCTTATAATTCTTATAATTCTTATAATTCTTATAATTCTTATAATTCTTATAATTCTTATAATTCTTATAATTCTTATAATTCTTATAATTCTTATAATTCTTATAATTCTTATAATTCTTATAATTCTTATAATTCTTATAATTCTTATAATTCTTATAATTCTTATAATTCTTATAATTCTTATAATTCTTATAATTCTTATAATTCTTATAATTCTTATAATTCTTATAATTCTTATAATTCTTATAATTCTTATAATTCTTATAATTCTTATAATTCTTATAATTCTTATAATTCTTATAATTCTTATAATTCTTATAATTCTTATAATTCTTATAATTCTTATAATTCTTATAATTCTTATAATTCTTATAATTCTTATAATTCTTATAATTCTTATAATTCTTATAATTCTTATAATTCTTATAATTCTTATAATTCTTATAATTCTTATAATTCTTATAATTCTTATAATTCTTATAATTCTTATAATTCTTATAATTCTTATAATTCTTATAATTCTTATAATTCTTATAATTCTTATAATTCTTATAATTCTTATAATTCTTATAATTCTTATAATTCTTATAATTCTTATAATTCTTATAATTCTTATAATTCTTATAATTCTTATAATTCTTATAATTCTTATAATTCTTATAATTCTTATAATTCTTATAATTCTTATAATTCTTATAATTCTTATAATTCTTATAATTCTTATAATTCTTATAATTCTTATAATTCTTATAATTCTTATAATTCTTATAATTCTTATAATTCTTATAATTCTTATAATTCTTATAATTCTTATAATTCTTATAATTCTTATAATTCTTATAATTCTTATAATTCTTATAATTCTTATAATTCTTATAATTCTTATAATTCTTATAATTCTTATAATTCTTATAATTCTTATAATTCTTATAATTCTTATAATTCTTATAATTCTTATAATTCTTATAATTCTTATAATTCTTATAATTCTTATAATTCTTATAATTCTTATAATTCTTATAATTCTTATAATTCTTATAATTCTTATAATTCTTATAATTCTTATAATTCTTATAATTCTTATAATTCTTATAATTCTTATAATTCTTATAATTCTTATAATTCTTATAATTCTTATAATTCTTATAATTCTTATAATTCTTATAATTCTTATAATTCTTATAATTCTTATAATTCTTATAATTCTTATAATTCTTATAATTCTTATAATTCTTATAATTCTTATAATTCTTATAATTCTTATAATTCTTATAATTCTTATAATTCTTATAATTCTTATAATTCTTATAATTCTTATAATTCTTATAATTCTTATAATTCTTATAATTCTTATAATTCTTATAATTCTTATAATTCTTATAATTCTTATAATTCTTATAATTCTTATAATTCTTATAATTCTTATAATTCTTATAATTCTTATAATTCTTATAATTCTTATAATTCTTATAATTCTTATAATTCTTATAATTCTTATAATTCTTATAATTCTTATAATTCTTATAATTCTTATAATTCTTATAATTCTTATAATTCTTATAATTCTTATAATTCTTATAATTCTTATAATTCTTATAATTCTTATAATTCTTATAATTCTTATAATTCTTATAATTCTTATAATTCTTATAATTCTTATAATTCTTATAATTCTTATAATTCTTATAATTCTTATAATTCTTATAATTCTTATAATTCTTATAATTCTTATAATTCTTATAATTCTTATAATTCTTATAATTCTTATAATTCTTATAATTCTTATAATTCTTATAATTCTTATTCTTATTCTTATTCTTATTCTTATTCTTATTCTTATTCTTATTCTTATTCTTATTCTTATTCTTATTCTTATTCTTATTCTTATTCTTATTCTTATTCTTATTCTTATTCTTATTCTTATTCTTATTCTTATTCTTATTCTTATTCTTATTCTTATTCTTATTCTTATTCTTATTCTTATTCTTATTCTTATTCTTATTCTTATTCTTATTCTTATTCTTATTCTTATTCTTATTCTTATTCTTATTCTTATTCTTATTCTTATTCTTATTCTTATTCTTATTCTTATTCTTATTCTTATTCTTATTCTTATTCTTATTCTTATTCTTATTCTTATTCTTATTCTTATTCTTATTCTTATTCTTATTCTTATTCTTATTCTTATTCTTATTCTTATTCTTATTCTTATTCTTATTCTTATTCTTATTCTTATTCTTATTCTTATTCTTATTCTTATTCTTATTCTTATTCTTATTCTTATTCTTATTCTTATTCTTATTCTTATTCTTATTCTTATTCTTATTCTTATTCTTATTCTTATTCTTATTCTTATTCTTATTCTTATTCTTATTCTTATTCTTATTCTTATTATTATTATTATTATTATTATTATTATTATTATTATTATTATTATTATTATTATTATTAAACCGACAGTCGTTAGGTTATGTATTTAAATTCAAACAGATCTAAATACCATTCGCGACTGTTTTCTCTGGGGCATTTTTTTAAGATCACTCCTGCTTGTTACTTAGGAATAGCAACCCATGCAGAGTTTCATCACAAGAAAAAGTTTTGATCTCGCTGCACACTTGCGTATCTAAAATTTAAGATATGTTAGCGCCATTTTGAATTATGCAAGTATTATGTTTAATTACCTTCCTCTATAATTTTTAATATCAGCTTTAAATTGAATTATATGATCGTATATTTATTAAATGACTGTTCATTTGATTATCGGTCAGTTGTGCTAGTGTTTTCGTAGCGACAATGTCGAGTTTTTGCATTTACTTCTTTATGTAACGGTGAGTGCTGTGATTTTGTGGTTATTATTTGTGGTTACTCACACGCTGCGGTGTTGAGAAAGAGGTGTTCTGCGGTACAGCTGTACCTTCGCTTGCGGGCTGAGGAAGACTCTACAGTGCGGCTGGGACTGGTACCTAATCCTGTCCTAAAACCCAAAGTTGGGCTGAAGCCTGGAGTATTTACGTTGATCCTAAGTACTCACTGAGAGAGAGAATATACTTATCCATTTTTATCTTTTTCAGACTATTGGCGCTGGTAGGGAGGATTGTGGACTATCCGGGGATTAAGGAGTGATAGATTTATTTCGCGAGATATTTGCAATTATTTTCTATTATGTAATTTTATATTCTTTCTTAAGTAAACGACGCTCAGCCATCTACTTCAAGGGGTTTTTCTGAGAGTCGTGAGTCAATTCTTTCGTTCAATCCAAGTGAAACAAGTCTAACAATGACACAATGGCTTCGCTTAATAGAAGATGTACATGAAATGTATCGATAGGATGGAATGACTACCAATATGTACACAACCTCGAAATTACAAGGCATATGAATGTGGAAAGCGACGAAAGAATGAGGGCGAATGTAATAAATACCGCAATCACGCGGTCAACCAGCACAACAACTACTGGAACGTAAACCAGAAAAAAACAATATTGATCACTTAGGTAAGTGCAAATAGCAAATGTTTCGTATCATGTTAGATAAATGAACACAAGTTAGAAGCATACGTGTATAACAATGAAAGAATCTATTGCAAGAGATGTGAATTTTAAGTTCGATAAAAACAAGAGAAGCACTCTACAAGGATTTGGTAATGGACATGTGGAAACTTTAGGAAGAACAGGTAAAGAAAAATTAAAAATCGATGAAGTCTAAGTACAAGTCCGTATGTGCATTGACTATAGAGCATTAAATATGGTATCTGTAAAGGAGAGATATCCTTTACCAAGAATAGATTAGTTAGATCGTGTCCAGGGAGCAAATTATTTTACCACGTTGGACATGACATCGGAATATTACCAGATACCAATGGCGGAACATGCTGAACATAAAACCGATTTTTATCACGCCGGATGGACAGTACGAGTTTAATCGTTTATCGTTCGAATTAAATAAAGCACCGTCTTTTTTCAGAGATTAATAAACAAGGTTTTAGGGTCGTGCCGTAATGCCATTGTTATGGCTTATTTGGACGATATCATCTGCTCTAGTTCTAATTTCGAGGAAGGAATAGAAAGATTAACAATATTACTCGAAATTTTTTGTAATAATGACCTGACGTTCAACATCAAGAAATGTTATTTCTTTCACTTATCTAGGTTTTGAGGAAAACCGAGGTGGAGTTCATCCCGGTATAGAGAAAATAAAAGCGGTACAAACATTCCCGGCTTCTATCAACGTTCACCAAGTGCGCCAATTCTGTTTGTGTCGAGTTAAATGCACATTGACTTCGGCTTCTTAAGCCCGTCACTCCGGGGTATTTTCTTACCTGAGCGGCTAGGAGCGAATTACCAAATTTGCAGTACAAACCAAAAATATACAGTTAAAATCTTGTAATGTATTTTGACTATATAAATTTCGCTAAACTTTGTATCACATTATTCATGTTTCATTTGTAAACAACTGAAGTAAAATGTGGCACCCATGGAGAGGTTTTCCGAACGAAGGAAATAATCTAATATTGAAGGAGAACATATTTTTAAGATTTGTATAATGTAAAAAAATATATAAATAAATTATTGAATAATAAACTGTAGTAATTTTATTATTAATTTTAAAACCTGATTTGTGGTTACTGTTTTAAATTTGGTAATTTGTAAAAATTTTGGATACCTCTCTGTGTGCTTACCCTTGCAAATATTTTAAGCAAATACATGCTGTGATGGGCGTACAAGTCAATGTGCATTTATCTTGACACAAACTATACCTTTCATGTGAAATATCGTCCAGGTTTAAAAATGCCACATGTATACCCAGATAGCACAAATCTTCTCAGAATATTCCGAGAAAGTCCTATATATGTCTTCTATATTCCAAATATCTCAGGAATGTCCTAAAAATATTACGAATATATTGGTATATTACTGTAATATTCAAGCTAGAATATTCTATGATTATTTATTTTAATATGATTAGGATATTCTTATATTATTCCAGAATATGTGGGAATATTTCAAGTATATATCATTGAGAATATTATCTGCATAATATATTGAAATCAACGTTGGAGGGAGTATTAATTTTGGAGCTATTTTTGCGTTCTTAATGCAAAATAGGCTTAATATTTATATATATATATATATATATATATATATATATATATATATATATATATATATATATATAATTATTGTGTTACATTTCACATTATTTACGTTAATAGTGTTTTATCTATCATCATGCTGACTTGTTCTTCAGTTTTGGTTTGAAATAGTGGTGCTAAACTAAGTAAAGCTGTTAGATTTACAATAATTTGCGTGCGTTTTTAAACAATACCCAACTATAAAAATTTTTTTTTCATTATCACGGTAATTTTATAAATATTAGTATAACTACAACAAATAATTATTCTACTAGTTCCTTCATGTTCATTTCCTCATATTTGCATTTTTTCTACAGTACGGTATATTTGTATCATTCGTCGTTGCTAAGGCAACAATACGTGCATACTTACTCCTAAACGTTAGTAACTTTTCTTTATTAATCAGCTCAAATTAGAAGGGTTTCAATAATTTGGGACAAGAAACAAGTACATAAGTACATTATATTTACATATTATATGCTGTATAAACTGCATCACTATTTGGCATTTATATTATTTGCTGATTAGATTTTTGTAAACAATACCCAAACATATAAATTTTAGTATTTATTATCACGGTAATTTTAAAAATATTTTTATATTTTGCGTTCACAATGAAGTCATTACGATACGCAATTGCGTATCGTAATGACCTTCATTTCGATACGCAATTTTTTGTTTTAGACGGTTGGTACTAGATGACGTGTTTTCAACCCATTTTTACCTAATTTATTTTTAGTTAATTGACAATTCATTTTAATAATATGTCGAAATTATGATTTTTTTATTTAGGGAAGATTACATAAAAATGTACAAATGGTTACAAATATAATCACAAATTGAGTATGTAAATGTTATTGTAGAAAGCGCAAAATATAAAAAATAGTATAAAGAACTCATTTTATAAGACTTTCTTTCACACTTGTCAATTAGAAAATTAACATATTTTTCAATTTTAGATATAAATATACGTGTGTAGATCGTGACACTACTACTTCAATATGTATGTATATTTATTAGCCACAAAAACATTGAACTTAGATGTCTTCCATGGAAAAGTAAAAAATACACTTTTTTATATGAGTGCACGAAACACGAATGTAATTTTTATTTTTAATGAATATATGTATATCTATAAATGTGTAGACTATTCATTATCTCCCATATAATATCCTAGAATATTCCAGTGAATATATTATGTAGGAATGAGGAATATGTTTGTTTATTTCCCAGAATATACATGAAATATTCCATATATATATATATATATATATATATATATATATATATATATATATATATATATATATATATATATATATATATATATTATATTATATTACTATTGTTTACGTGATGGGCGAGTATATCGGATTACAGCTACAGGAATACAGTGAGTCGTACCAAAAGAACAACGATATCAAATTGTCAAAGCATGTTACGATGATTTTGGACATTTAGGATTGGATAAAACCTTACAGAAAAACAGCGAAACTTATTGGTTCCATAAACAATCCAGAGAAAATCAGCCAGGTTTAACTTCATCCTATCGAGAAAATGGCTGTACCATATCAAACACGACACGTTGACCACCATACATCCTTGTAGCAGTCTTTCATTAAAACAACGTCAGGAAATTCATACATCATTGTAGCAGTGAAGCTTTCAATAAATATGTACATTTAAAAGCAGTGCGGGACACTGAGACAAGAAATGTAGTTAAATTCCTACAATACATTTTTAAGACTTTTGGGTCATCAACTCGAATTATATCAGACAGAGGAACTGTACTCACAGCAATGAAATTTAGGGAGTCCTGCACGCAGGACGGATGCAAATATATTATGAATACTGTAGCTACACCACGGACAAATGGACAATGCGAGAGAGCGAAAGCTAGGGTTTTGTCTGCATTAACTACTTTAGGGCAAGAAGATACAAAATGAGACAAAACTATTATGGACATAAAATGTTGTAAATTCGTCAACAAAGAAAACCCCAAGTGAACTCCTATTTGGCTATCGACCAATATAGATGCAATGTCAAGTACAGAAATTCAGCCAGAACGACCAGTAATAAGAAATAAAAGATGTGAAAGAAGAAGTTATACAACATCCGTTAAATGAACAACAATGGATAAAGCACAGATACAATAAACATATGTAGGTCTGTGGGGTGAATGTACAAAATGGGCAATTTAGTACTTATTAAAAAAACAAGTAACATCTAAAGGAACCAGTAGAAAACTTTTAGCTCCTTACGGTGGACCATTTTAAATAAAGAAAGTTTTACTTGATGATCGATATTTAGTTAAAGAGTTACCCGGATCAAAACGAAGCCAACGAGCAAAGTACAGTAACGTAATAGCTGTAGACCGCATGAAACCGTGTATAAAACCACAAGCAATGTCTGATTCATCCAGGAATTAAGAAAGTCCCATGATGACTTACACGGTGTCGCGAAATAGTTCGTGGGGACGTGAAGAGAGAGTCAGGATAGCCGAACTGCTAGCGCCATTTTTGAATTATGCAAGTATTATGTTTAATTACTTGCCTTTTAATTTTTAATTTCAGCTTTAAATTGAATTACATGACCGTATATTTGTTAAAAGATTGTTCATTTGATTATCTGTCAGTTGTGCTAGTATTTTCGAAGCGACAACGTCGAGTTGGTGCATTTACTTCTTTCGTGTAACGCTGAGTGCTGTGGTTTTATGGTTATTATATGTGGTTACTCTCACGCTGCGGTGTTGAGAAAGAGCTGTTCTGCGGGCTGAGGAAGAGTATACAGTGCGGCTGGGATTGGTACCTAATCCTAGCCCAATCCCAAAGTTGGGCTGAAGCCTGGAGTATTTACGTTGATCCTAAGTACTCACTGAGATAGAGAATATACTCATCCATTTTTATCTTTTTCAGAGTATTGGCGCTCGTAGGGAGGAGTATGGACTATCCGGGGATTAAGAAGGGATAGATTTATTTTGCGAGATATTTGCAATTATTTTCTATTATGTAATTTTGTATTCTTTCCTTTAATAAATTTTAGTATTCTCTTTACAAATATATTCGCAAGTGAATTATATGTCTAAAAAACTATTGTCATATTTGCATATTTACTTACAAATACTACATTAATAATCTAACCGAACCGACAATCGTTAAGTTAAGCATTTAAATTCAAAGAGATCTATTTAGTGTCGGTGTTCTGTGATCTATACTGTATTTGATATGAGAATAGACTTAGGAGTAAGATAGGGCTTACGATTTCAACTTTGATACCAAATTTACAATAATGTATAAATCAGGTATATTAATTATTCCATTTTGACTTTATAATCTATTTAATAATTTTAAGTAACTGATTATTTACTAAATAATTAAAAATGATCAAATTTTGACATTTCGAGCTGTCAAGTATGACATACGCGAAACGAAACTAATTCATAACTTTTATGGGTGTAAAATAGGCTATTATAGTCTATTCTTATCTGGTATACAGTTTAAATGCCATTCTTCCCTCGACGTATGAATTAATATTTTTTCTATTTCGGTGTCTTTATGTCTGTAAATGCACTGAACACACGTTGTTAAGAAGATCTATACACCCACTATATTTGGCGCTTTTCATTTTCATCTGTAAATTAACGGGATGCGCTACAAACATAATTGATAAAAAAGACCAAGTCATATTTTGACAAGTTGCATTTTTAAAATGTATTATAAAATTACGTCAATAAAAAAACAGTATAAAAACTTGTTTTATAAGACCTGTTATCGCACTCGTTTGTAAAACTTAGACTCGTACGTTACCCGATTGGCTTAAGAAACTTGTTTTTTAATATACTTTTGTACTTTTGTTTTCTTATACATTTCTTTCTTACATCCCATTAAATTTAAATTCTTTAAGCCTCTAGCATTAATTTTTTTTGTATAATTTTCTACTAATAGGTAACTGAATATTTTACTATTCACAATCATCCGGAAATGGTATCTAAACAACTTTTGGTGAAAAGTACAGAAGTATTTCCAAGGAAACAGTTGTACATGTAAGCTGAAAACAAAATATAATACAACAATATCAAATAATATGTACATAGGTATACGATATAAATACTCCTAATTGAAAAGGTGTTGAAGTAAAGTAATGTGCACATCTGTTTTTATTTGTTTTTTATTCTGTGCTTGGGTATTTTCAGAAATCTGGTAAAATTAATCTTTAGTGCAGGAATTTTCTCTTTCAAAGGTATCTTCTTTCATTAATCTTTTTAGGAGCAGACATCTTTTCATCCATTACGCAAATAAATATGTGGGTGGTTGGGTTTAAACGAAGCTTAGCTGATTTTCTTTATGTACCAAACTTAATGCAAAAATTACATTCTTTATAGGGAACGCTTTCAAATATTATTACTCTTGGGTAATTGTAATAATAATTAAAATTATATAAATGTTTTGCTTACAGTTTTGTTTTATAATACCTATACAAAGTCAAGCGAAAATGGACCAGTAAATACCCCCATTAAAAGGCGATAGCAATTTAAAATTTATTTTTATGAAATTTTATATATTGTAAAATAATGTAATCTACGAGTAAAACCGAATACTAGCATGTTCCAAAATACAAATAATCATGAAATTGAAGAAATCCTATAAACACCAAATAAATGAAAAATTGATAATAACGGGCTCTTGAAATATTTGATGGAAAATACAGTATATGAAATTTTGATTTATTGGTGGGCAAATAATTTTATTTCAGAAAATAAAATAAATAAAATTTCCAACAGTTACTTTCTCTTCACAACATTCATATTTTAAACGTCCGCAATTATATTAATTCAACCACCACACTACATTCCCGAACGCGGAACCGTTTCAAATAATTAATATCCCGAAGAGACGTGGCGGACCAATTAAATCACGATAAGGCGTGGTTTGGTACTAGAATGGTTCGAGACTTGTGCAAAAAATAGAAAACCCAAACGCGGGACCGTAGTTGAACACTTTACTTAGCTTGTATATTTCTCTAAAACCAACAAGAATAAGCTATACCTAACGCACAAAATTCGGCTTAACTTTCTAAGCATGAATTTTGTGTGTACCTATTTAAACCATGCCTATTCGATTTCGGTACTGTAGACACTTTAAGTCCAGGAAATCTATTGAAACAAGTTCTCCAACCTCAAAGCGCTGAACAACATATCAAAAGTTTCCGGAAATCGGACAATAAAAACCTGCCGTTAATTGGGAAAAATTGGATTTTTAAGTTTTTGGCTATTTTCTCGAAAACGATTGCCCGTATCAAAATTTTATAAAAGTACAAAATTAAAGCTGGACATTCTTTATACAAAAAAGATTATTACATTTTTTACCAAAGATAAATTGTCAAAAAGTTAGGTTAAAAAATAGTTAACCAAAATAACAATCTGTGAAAGAAATTTAAATTGCTCAAAAAATACAAGGGTTATCCGGAATGTAAGGATACAAGGCGCGTAGCTCTCGCGGGTAAATGTTCGTAACAAGGGTGTGTTGTGGGGAGCCAGTCGAAGCAAACGAGCGGTGCCAGACGTTAGTAGCTTTTTAACTCTTGATGCGGTGAAGGTTTAAGTTGAGCGCCCTCATTCTCCCGCCTAATGTGAATGCGCTACTTGAATTCACAGGGTATGAACGCCGCCGCGATTCATCACGAAATCGTTTCAGTTTATGGGGAGGACGTTATGTCAATATAATATGAGAAAATGGGTACGAAAATCAATTCTGGAAAGACGCAAATTCACGATTAAGAGACAAAAGTACGACTGTCTGGTGACTGATGAGCTGGTGCAAAAAATTAAAAAGCGTCTATTCCTGATCGCCGTTCAACCCATTTTTACCTCCCGCTACCATTGATCAGGGAGGTATAGGGATCGTGCTAAAAATTGCATATCGAGATTTTGGTAAATGGCCACGTTTTAAGCTCCCTAGAATCCAATTTGAACATTTTCACGATGATGTCTGTGTGTATGTGTGTGTGGATTCTCCACTCTAACTTAAATACTATCATTCAGAAAATTTTAAAATCTTGTACTTCGAAATTTTTCTGTAATGCAAAGAGCCCATTAGATTTTGGCGAAAATCGGATAACCGGAAATAGCACTTTACAAGAAGCTCAAAATAGTTTTTCTTCGAAAAATACCTTTAAATGTTATTGTTTTGAGATTAATGTTATTATAAAAATTAAAGATTATTAAATTTTTTATAGATTTGCATGAATACTTTTTCTATATATTTTATAGATAAATTTATAAAATTATCTATAATTTAAATCCTGGAGCCTACGCTTTAAACAAACAATACTCCTTGGCAGTTATTCAAACGTATGTAACTGACAGATAAATGTCACTATCAAAGAACTAATCATTTAAAAATAATATTAATAACATTTTAAAAAGAAAAAAGTAAATAGAACAATAGAAAAGGAATACAATACAGTATACAGCATATTTAAGTATGTAGGTATGTATTTAGATTAATAAAAAATCGCAAAAATGTTTAAGCTAATCCTCATTTTTGGAGTAGTGAATTCGACGGGTGAATTCCATTCTATCCCGGTATTTAAAATTTAATCTTCATTTTATTATAGCTCCGGTGGCTTAATGGTTAGAGCAACGCCTCATATCATGAGTGCCCTGGGGGCTATGGGTTCGAATTCCACTAAGGCATGGATGTGTGTGAATGTGAACCCACTCTGTAATTGGGATTTAATCCTGTTGAGGGATTTAAAAAAGGTAGTTACTTGTATTAGATTAGACTATATTTTAAGAAATAAACTGTAAAATTTAGAGTAAAATTCGCTAATTCAAAAATTAGGATTAACTTAATCTTTTTTTTGATTCAGGCTGTAAATGGCGGAAGGTATTGTGATGGCCACACCAGATTTTTTCACATATGTTGACATAACGTCCTCCCCATGAACTGAAACGATTTTGATGAATCTCGGGGCCCTCAAGTCCTTTACATTTCATTGGAGTATTACAGCGCGCACTTCGCAATTGGCGGGAGACGGACTGAGGGCGTTCATCTCACATCTTCACCACAACGAGAGATAGGCGGCAGTTTCACTGGTAAAGTCGTGTCGTGTAGTGTAGTATCGACTCATGTTGTGTTGTTTAAAGACTGATGGTCCGCTCTCACTCGTCGAGTTGCATACATCATTATATGGTGTGGAGTAAACCTTAATATATTAATCTAAATTAATAAATTTATTTCACTCGTACTTCGCTCTTTCTAAATATCCTTTGTTGTTTCCATTTTCTCAAATACTTGTTTGTCAGTGTCAAATCAAATAAAATTTGAATGACATCAATGCAACAAGTATAATCGAGCATTGAGTAAAAATCAAACCAACTTGGAAATCTAACTAGTCGTCGGCACTCGATAGAATACGTTGGCCCTATATGACACACGCTAATTGAATACACATGTTTGAAGAATACACGACAGCAAACGGTCAGTGACACCGCTGCCTTAGGAAGCTTCTGTCAGGCACTGCTCGCCTGCTTCAGTTGGCTCCCCACCACATAGCAGTGGTACCAACTTCGAAAAAAAAAAACATTTCTCCGCGAGAGCTACGGCGCCATGTAATCTTTCTTTCCGGATAACTCTCGTATACAAATATTACCTATTTATGCTTGATCTAACAGGTTTTACTGTTTATAATAGTTTAAATTCATCATAACGCCGAAAGAAGTAAATTATCGATGATTGTTAAATTATTTTTGTCGACGTTTTCCTACAAATTTTCAATTTTTCATCCATTACTCTGGTTAAGGATAACGCAGTATGAAACTTTGAATTTAGCATAAAATTATATTTCATATCAAGTATTATACGATTTTTGCAGATGAGCGGTTCCCGAATTACTAACAACTAAAACATACATGAAATTCTTCTAAAATTTTAAACATGCAAATCGGCTCAGTTTTTTAACCAAAATTTTGATACAATTAAAGATAAACAATATTACGTATTTAATACGTAAAGAAGTGATTTATAAAAATTTAGATATGAGCCAATATTCAGATATTTAAAATATTACAGGAATTTCATATAAGTTTAAGTTGTTAGTAACTCGCGAATCGCTCATCGGTAAAAATCGTGTAATACAAGGTATGATATCTAAATTTCAATTCCTGTTGTCCTACCTTTAACAGAATCGGAGCGGCAGACTAAAAATAAAAATTTGTAAAAAAAACGTAAAAATTATATTAGAATCATATATAATTTACTTCTTTGGATGCCACGATGAATTAAAACTATTATAAACAGTAAAACCTGTTAGATCAAGTATAAATACGTAATATCGTAATAAAAATTTATTTCATAAATTCTTATTTAAGTTAAATATTTTTTAACCTACCTCTTTGACAGTTCATTCTAGGTAAAAAGTGTAAGAATACATTTTTTGTACAAAAATGTTGAGATTTAATTCTATATTCATGTAAAATTTTGACACGGACAATTGTTTTCGACAAAATGGTCAAAACCTAAAAATGCAGCCATTTTTATCAGTTAGCGGGAGGTTCCCATGGTCCGATATCCGGAAACTTTTGAAATGTTATTCACCGCATATTCTGGGAAGCATTCTGTAAAATAGCATTTGTTGCAATTTTTTAAGGTAAAATCTTAGATTTTCTGGATTATTTCAAAAAATAAACATTGAATTTTTTTAAATACTGGTTTCACATAGTCAACTATATTTACAATTTATAGCGGAATATACAAGTTACCACAATCGCAAAGACATTTTTTATTTAAAAAATATAAATGTAATATTCCATTTGAGATTATATTTAATTAAAGCTACCGCAGATTCCGGAATCGGACGTAGTTGCACAATTTTGGATGTAACAGGTTTTACCCATGTTATCTATATTAAATTTGGTTATTGTTATCATAGATATTTGCTAGTGATACTTCATTCTCAAGTGATCACCCTGTTCATTAAAAGTTTAATCACATTATTTATTAGGTGAAACTAATGAGAGTAGATCGTCAGTAGTCACGGAATATACAATTTTCTTTCATCATAGAAAAGTTGAATATTTTAAAGTTAAAACATTTTCTTAATAAAAAAAAAATACTTATAAAAGTTATGAATTTCTGTAGAATATTTTGCATTAATGTAAAAAATATAACTGAAACTAGTAACGTTAAAATTATAATGGCGAAATAAGTTTCCTTGCTTATTCATCCCTTTCAGACTCAATGGTTCAGAGTGGAAAAACCGCATTTACATAAAAACTTGTAACGTATTTCCTGATAAGTTTCCGGCGTAACCAACAAGTAAAATTAACTTCGCAATTGCAATAAATTGAATTTTATTTTTATTTTTTTCAAAAATGTTGCAGATAAATAAATTTCTTACCTCTATTTAGTCGCAATTAACGGTATTTCAGCTACGTGTACTATAAGAAAGTATATTATTTATATCTACCCTTCAAGTACGATCTCTAAATATAATAACAATAGTGTTTGTTTTAATAATGTTTAATTCGTTCTAGATTGCATGTGCAGTGGCTTCAATAGTTTTTCAAAGATTTTTCTGAAATTTTGCATTCCTATATTGATTTAAAAAACATATATAAAAAGTATTTGCCACGGAAATGATTCATAATTATACGTATACTATAGGTCGCTATATTTATAGTATCAACGACAGGATCATTTTACTTATAAAACATCTGTATTATTCCAATTATCGACTGGTCGGTAACTGTGGGCTTGAGCAAATTACGATGATCGGTTACATGAGTGAAAACTATTCAAAAGCAAAAAGTCGAATATTATAATTATTTGTACAGGCACAGTGGCCCGTATTCAGCATGCATACTTAATAACGTGCTTATGGTGTTCTTAGGTAAGATCGGACTTACCGCTAAGGATGATCTTAAAAATTTTCATATTCAACAACTGATCCTAAGCAATACTGTGCTAAGTTCAGTAGAAAATACAATTACATATGGCAACAGTGCGCTTCTATTTTGATTATGTCAAATCTTCCTTACAAAATTGAATTTAAACATGGCCAAAGTTAAAATAATACTTTAGAATTTAATTACATATAGGAAAACTTAGTTATTTCCATAAATACTTTGCTTCGATCACTTTTACCGTTAATAGAACAGATTTTTTTTTTTTTGATGAGACCGAAATGATTTTTGCAAAGTTTAGTTTTGATAAATGTGAAATAATTGAATATAAAACATACGAACCTATCATATTTTTACCTTCCGTCACCTTTAGGTAAAAAAGGTATTGTCTTTGGTCAAAAATTTGGGTGGTGAGTTTTAATGAATAAGCACGTTTTAAGGTCCCTAGAATACGATTTTACTATTTTTACGATGATGTCTGTGTGTGTGTGTGTGTGTGTGTGTGTGTGTGTGTGTGTGTGTGTGTGTGTGTGTGTGTGTGTGTGTGTGTGTGTGTGTGTGTGTGTGTGTGTGTGTGTGTGTGTGTGTGTGTGTGTGTGTGTGTGTGTGTGTGTGTGTGTGTGTGTGTGTGTGTGTGTGTGTGTGTGTGTGTGTGTGTGTGTGTGTGTGTGTGTGTGTGTGTGTGTGTGTGTGTGTGTGTGTGTGTGTGTGTGTGTGTGTGTGTGTGTGTGTGTGTGTGTGTGTGTGTGTGTGTGTGTGTGTGTGTGTGTGTGTGTGTGTGTGTGTGTGTGTGTGTGTGTGTGTGTGTGTGTGTGTGTGTGTGTGTGTGTGTGTGTGTGTGTGTGTGTGTGTGTGTGTGTGTGTGTGTGTGTGTGTGTGTGTGTGTGTGTGTGTGTGTGTGTGTGTGTGTGTGTGTGTGTGTGTGTGTGTGTGTGTGTGTGTGTGTGTGTGTGTGTGTGTGTGTGTGTGTGTGTGTGTGTGTGTGTGTGTGTGTGTGTGTGTGTGTGTGTGTGTGTGTGTGTGTGTGTGTGTGTGTGTGTGTGTGTGTGTGTGTGTGTGTGTGTGTGTGTGTGTGTGTGTGTGTGTGTGTGTGTGTGTGTGTGTGTGTGTGTGTGTGTGTGCGTGCGTGCGTGCGTGCGTGCGTGCGTGCGTGCGTGCGTGCGTGCGTGCGTGCGTGCGTGCGTGCGTGCGTGCGTGCGTGCGTGCGTGCGCGTGCGTGCGTGCGTGCGTGCGTGCGTGCGTGCGTGCGTGCGTGCGTGCGTGCGTGCGTGCGTGCGTGCGTGCGTGCGTGCGTGCGTGCGTGCGTGCGTGCGTGCGTGCGTGCGTGCGTGCGTGCGTGCGTGCGTGCGTGCGTGCGTGCGTGCGTGCGTGCGTGCGTGCGTGCGTGCGTGCGTGCGTGCGTGCGTGCGTGCGTGTGTGTGTGTGTGTGTGTGTGTGTGTGTGTGTGTGTGTGTGTGTGTATGTATGTATGTATGTATGTGTGTCTGTGTGTGTGTGTGTGTGTATGTGTGTTTGTGTGTAACAAAATTTTCGTCTACAATAACTCTAATAAGTACTACAATTCCAAAAATTATAATTCTTTCGTATTTCTCTTCGTTACATCCATGTGAAGAGCTGATTAGATATTGGTTAGAATTGGTCAACCGGAAGTACCCTCATTTGAAGATTTTAACAGTTTTTCTTGAAAAAACGATGTTAAATATCATTTTTCACATTTAATGTTATTATAAATATTAAAGAACATTGTATTCTGTATACGATTTAACTGCATTTTATACTTCATATTAAATGGATTAGAGTTATAAAATTATAAAGAAATTAAATTTCATAAATTAGCTAGCTATGCTAGAAACAGCTGCTATATTAAGAAAATTCTGATTGAAAGGTGTCAGTGTCAATTGACATATTCGTAGTATATTTGTATTATAATTTTACTCGAAATATAAGATATTTTAGCTTTCTGTAAGGAATTCGTATAAAATACATACAACTGTCGAAAGGTAATGTACATACAAGAAATTTAGAATCTTTTCCAAGGAACTTTCTGTATAGATTTTATAGAAAATACATAGGCATTTACGAAAATTCTACCGGTAGATATCTACCGACTGTGTTCGAAAACACGAGTGGTAAAAAGTTACCGTGTTCGAAAATTGTACAATATCTCCCAGATCCATCTACCGGATTCATAAAGAATCTAATCGCAAAAAAGGTAGTGATGCAAAGCGAAGCGCACGCGTTAAAAGTTGAAATGTGTTTAAAGTATGACTGCTCAGTTTGTTAACTACATCAAATTTCTAACCTGTTTCAAATTTTCGATTTTTTCATGGATTAGGAATCTACCCTGTTTACCACTTGCGTTCTTAAAATATCGATTCTGATATCTATAACCTGATAAACAGCTGTTTACCGGTAATAGTTCACCGGTAGAATTTTCGTAAATGCCTCATATAACTGACGGAAGGTAATGTGCTGGCCACATCAGATTTTTTTAAAGATAAACAATATACTAGATCTTATCAAAATAGACTGGAAAATGTACATTCGTATTTCCTTACTGACAATGACAAGTATTGATATTATAATAACTAAAACATAAATTATAATAAAAATTAATATAAATAAATATATCATGACGGCTTATTACCCATTGCTGGGTGTGCCAATCTGCTTGTACACAGATATTGGTAATGACGAAATATTTGCACCGTGTGGGCGCTTTTCAGGCGTCACCTCACTGGAAGTAGTGGTTACAAGAAAAAATCATCTAAATATTATTTATCGAAAATTTATGTAAATACTTATATTAAAGAACGTTAAATTCTTTATTCGATAAATATAAATTCATTATTATATCTTCTATAGATTTAGAGATAAAGAAATGCATAGAAAATAATTTGATGTAAAAAATCTCAGATCAAACTACTTCAAGGCAAGAAATTCAAATGTTTGTAATTGACACATAAATGTCACTGTCCAAAATATTTGTATGCCACTGTCAAAAATATTTGTACATCATTATGAAGATTATGAAAATAAAAAAAAATCAACAACGCAAAAGAATATACGTAAAAAAAATATAGAAGGAATTTGCGAAAAAATTACGAATATAAAGAAAAAGAAAAGGAAAGTAGAAAAAGAAAATTTCAGGATATTGAATATAAAGAAAATGTATGTATTGTACATAATTTATATTAAAATATCCCATAGATTTTGCAATTAATGTGAGAATTATTTAGTACATAAGTATGTGTATTTGTATCTAAAAATATTTTTTGTTTTCTGCGTACAACCAGGTAAAATAACTGTGCTGGCCACATCAGATTTAAAATTAATATAATACGTAAATTTTCTATGGATCTTATTAAATACTCCGATGTAATATATATGTATATATTAGAGTATCTTTAAAACGAATCGCGAATTTATGAGCAAAATAAGCATGGTCCCAGAAACAACATTGAGACGATATTCTGTTAAAAAATTTAATTTATTAATTTATTACCGGTATTAAAATACAAAATATACTACAATTTTTATCTTAGAACTTAAAACAACAAAGACTTATCGGCTAGTACATTATACTTATTTATTTATTTTTAAATTTTACATCTTTAAAATCTATTTCTCTTTTTAAATTACGATCCAGTAATTAATTAAGGTATTTTAAATATCTCTCTTCTCAATGACATTTTGTATGTGACATAGAAATTATGTAATTTTTGTGGTTGTTTGTGATTAAATATGATAAAAACGCTAGGCATCGTTCATAAATTTTGATCCCAAACAATTGCATCCTTACGAGATAAGGAAGGATACTTTGGCGCTAAGTACAGACGTTGAATACACAAAATTTATGACAGTTCACTTAAATAGTTGAGGGAAGCGAACTTAAATTTAAGTACGCATGCTGAATAAGGTCCATTGTATTTTTACACTGTAGCGACTAACTAAGGGTTAACATAAAAAGAACTCTCTATAATCCCCTGTGAAATGAATAATTTAAAATCATATTAATTATTAGACGTAACCCAAAAATTTAAAAAGATTGTCAATTTGTTACCCCACCCCTATGTATATTTGTATACCAAGTGAGTTTAGATAATGTTTATTCATGAAGAGAAAGTCTGCGCCACGAGCCCGTAGTGAGTAAATAAACATTTTTACCAATTGGTTTATACAATATTTTATTCAATTTTGATAAAATGATAATAAAAACCGTTAATAATAATAATAATAATAATAATAATAATAATAATAATAATAACAATAATAATAGTAATAATAATAATATTTATTTGATAAAAAGATTCAACTTTATACAAATGGAGTGGTAATATTGTACATTCATAGAATAAAGTGAGTACATAATTGTATTTTATATTAAATAATAATAGATAATATTTTATATATTCAGTATAAATACCCTAAGTTTCAAAGCAGCTTGGGTATACCGGAAAACATCGTATATCTTGTCCTTGGATAGGCTTCCCAACAGTATCTTGTTCGCTTCTTCTTTTTCGGAGTTGGTTTGTTGGATATGTTTTCTAATGTACTGCTCTCGGAGGAGGTTTTAGATGGGACAACGGAATAGGAAATGAATCAGGTTATTTTCTTGTAGATGTCGCAAATTGTTTTATTATTTAATTTGCGGCAAAAGTCGTCTTGACATAGAGACATGTTATTTGGATTGCATGTTCGACGCTGGCCAATTAGCTTTGGGATATTGTGTGGGATATTCAAAGAAAAATAGTTGTAGTTAATATTGTACAAACGGAATAGATGATAGTAGGATGAGATAAGGATTCTCTGTATATCTTCATTATATAACGTTTCTCTGTATGCAAGTAGTATGTTTTTCATTTCTTCTTTTGCAGTTACACAACGCTGTTTTTCATATACCCAATGAATTTTGGTTTTATGTAGAATAATTTCAAGGTATCGTACCCAGTTATGCTCAATGAGGTCATGCACGATTTTTAATTTTTAACTTTAATCGATAGAGCAATAAAAAATAATAGACCAGTATTTTTTAGCTTTCCTCAAATTGATATTTAATAATAAAAAATTGCAATCAAAAATTATATTATTCACAACGCGGTTGTTTTTCTCCGCCTCGTCCTCGCCTAGTGACGTAAGAAGTTCATCAAGGCGGCCATTTTGGTTTTTACGTTAGTGTTAAACGTCAAAGTGATATTTAAAGATAACCTGAAATTTACGAAAGTAAACATGTTGGTGAAACATTTTTAACTTACCAAAGTAAAGAATTAAAGAATATTCTGCAAAATATTTCATGTCTCGCTTTCGTTTCTATAGCAAAACAAACTTCTGGCGTCTAATCTCAAATCTTTTTTGTAAAAAAAAGATAACTTCAAGCCATATGAAAATTTTATTTATAAAACTGAATAGAACTATGTTCATATATTATTTGCAATCGTGGATAAAATTTTCCTATTTAGTGGCGCAAATCGGTACTACAAAAAGCAATCGTACAAGCGCTATATTGGGTGCTTTCCATTTACACGACTTATGAGTTGACGTGTGTCAACTCACGTTAACTCCATGTTGTTAATGGAACGGGAGTAAATGTCCGCAGTAGTGTCCTCTGTTAACGTTTATGTATATTAATCAAGTGTCATTTAATGCAGAAGAATTTAAAATGATTTAGCTTATTAAAATGTAGGAAACCTAACTTTATGTTTGTTTTTATTAGTCTTCTGTTTTACAAAATTTTAGATATAGTAGAATTTACAAAAAAGTAAAAATTATATAAATTTATTCACCTTCATTTTGAGGTCCATATTTTTATAAAAATTACAATAAATACAACCAATTTAACTCCTCAAACGTCTGCCCTCTTTCGGATATTGTTTTCAATAGCGCAAAATCTCCTTGACTCTTCTGATTTGTAGAGTCGGTAGGAGTCGACTTGCGTCGCCGACTCACAGCGACATAATGACACAAATCAAATGGAAGGCACATACGTCGAATTCTGTCTCTAAATAGAAAGCACCCATTGAATAAGTGACAGCTAAGTGAGTAGTGTATTAATTAATAATTAAATATTTAAACTTATCGCCTTCATATAATTAAATTTTAAAACTCGTTTTGTATACACAGTGAACGAAACAGAGTGAACAATTTGAACTGCTATATGTCAAACCAATTGTATGGCAGCCATCTTGTTTCGAAAACCAGAGCATCTGGCGTTAATTTCGATTGCGAATAGCATTTCTATCTTATATTTACATATGTAATTCTCAATTTATTGTCTATATATTTTTACTTTTAGAAATTCTATGTCG
This sequence comes from Harpalus rubripes, assembly GCA_963082715.1. Classification (NCBI taxonomy): domain Eukaryota; kingdom Metazoa; phylum Arthropoda; class Insecta; order Coleoptera; family Carabidae; genus Harpalus; species Harpalus rubripes. Next base: position 36,096,607 of record OY720455.1, on the reverse strand, counting down.
ATATAATAAGTATGTATGAAATCAGTCTGAACTTGCAATGTGAATGTCTGACGTCACAACATGGCTGGTTTTTGCAACGTTTTGAAAATGTAATACTTTAAAACGATTTTATACAACAAAAAATGTTAATAAAAAATGGTTTGATTTTACAGAACTATAAATTAGACTATGCTTGTTCGATTTCAACAAAAATGTAACCATTTTTTTTGCATGACCTCATTTGTTTCTCATAAGTAATTATGCATTATCTGTTTGGTTTAATTTTGCTACTTGAGCATAGCATACTTAATAATTTGTGCCACAAGCTTATCATTTTGTTTATCACCAACTCAACGTTACTTTCTCCTGTTTCTCTTCTCTTGATGTAATTTGGCATGGTTTTTTGCAATGATTGTATGGTTTTAAAATGTTGCATTAGTCCTTTTTCTACGCTGTGCGCTTGTGGCGGTCCCCACACTTTAGCACCAAATAGAAGAGTTGGAATAATTAAAGAGGAATAAATTTTGGTTTTTGTGTCCAAGCTATTAATTTTTGCTCTTTGTGTATTTTTAATTGTGCCTGTTATTCTCGTTGTTTTACTAATGAAATCCTTCGTATTTTCATTAAATGTACCCCCTGACGTAAAAGTTATCCCTAGGTATTTGTAGTTATTTGTAAATTTTATTTCTTGGTTTTGACAAGTACGTAGAATTCTGCGGCGGGGTGGTCTGTCCATATGAAAATTAATTATTTCGGTTTCGTCGGGTTTTAACTAAAGATTATCACAATACGTTGATAACGCGTTCAATTTTGTTAACGTCTGCTGTTAAGTGGGCGTTGGATTAATAAAATAATCTTCTAAATGTTTTTCTTTAAAATAAATTTCCAAATCGGATATATTATAGTACGATTAAAAGGGTGCTAGTGCACTCCCCTTATAGTACTCTTTTGTGATCGATATTTTCTTCGATAATTCATTATTGGTCATGATTTTCTCTGAAGTATCTTTGCATATATTACTTAATGTTCTTGTTGTGTTTAAATGTATGGTATTGCGCTGCTCCGGCAAAACAGAGGTCCTGAGTTCAAATCCCTGTGGCTGACATGATCTTTTCATATTTCTACATTTATTTCGAATTTATATTTTCATTTGTTTCTGTATCTCAGCAAGATAACAATAAGTTCAGAAACAAGTAAATCTTTTAAATCCTTCAAGTTCCACCATTTGTTTATTAAATTAAATTTAAACGTTTCGAGCAGTATCCGCTCATCTTCAGCTGTATAAATACATATATGTCATATTAAAAAATAAACAATGTGTTGTTGACTTACCAACTAAAAAATTAATGTTGAACAATACAAGTACGTATACATACACGTTCAAGCAGAATTACATTATTGTACATATTCAAAAATTGTAGAATTACATATTAAATGTAATCATCATAGTTAGATGGAGCATGAGCCCGCAATTCAACAGTACAGTACACCGCTAACACGGCACATAATCAAATGCGTAGCACGCCAAAGTTAAATTTAATATGGTGGAAGCGAAAAACAGGAGAAGGTGGAAGTTAAGTTACAATTATGGGATAAAAGCGCAAAATTTGAATTTTATGTAAATAATTATTTAAATGTGTGAGATTATTTCTATAATCTGTGTGGTTGTTGACACTATTATTTTTATTCAAGTTCATATAGCATGTCTCATATAAAAGACGAGAATTTTTGTATGGGAATCTGCCTAGTATTTTGTAATCTTTAAATTTAAATTTTTATACAGTTCGGCAGTGGTGCTTCCACAAAGCGCTGTGCTCTTTATTAAGTCCGTTACAATGATACTGATGCTGGTATAGACGCTTTTTAATAGGTTGTGATGTTTCACCGATATAGTTTTTTTTTCACAGCGCCTATTTTAGTTGGTAAATCAACAGCACATTGTTTATTTTATATGGTAAATATGTATTTATACAGCTGAAGATGAGCGAATTCTGCTCGAAACGTTCAAATTTAATTTAATAAACAAATAGTGGAACTTGAAGGCCTTTAATTGTTAATGTACATTGTCAATATGGTTCCCTTACATAACATTTTAATTAAATCTTTTAAAATTAAAAAAGGGCTTCCACAAGGCTCAGTGCTAGCACCCTTGCTATTTAACCTATATGCCAGTGGTATGCTAGAAACTATGTACTAGCAAGAAGTTGGGCTATGCGGCAGACATTGTTATTGCCATACAGACAAAAATTTTGACGAAGGAGAAACGATATCACACGAGGATTTATGTCACTAAATTCCCAGTACCATAAGTGGAGACTATGCTCTAATCCCTCTAAAACAGAGATCTGTGCTATCCATCTCAACAATCATTTAGCCAACAAACAACTAAATGTAACTTTCTGCCAATACAGGGTAAAGCACAACTTTAACCATAAATATTTAGGTGTCACCTTGGACCGGTCGGTAATATAAAATAAATACCTGGAGTGGACAAAATCTGAAAGCAAGAACTAATATTATTAAGAAATTAGCAGGCACATCATAAGGGGCACAGGCTACGACTCTTTGTACAGCTGCGCTATCTCTGGTCCACTCAAGAGCCGAGTACTGTGCACCAGTCTGGCAAGGAAGCTGCCATGTCAATAAGGTAGAAAAACTCCAACGAGACCAAGAGAGTAATGAGCAGAACACTAAAATCCACTTCACTTCCACGTCGCCAATAATATCGCTCCATAAGAATTAAGACGCCAAGAAGCAACATTTAAACAGTGGAGAAAAATCCACCAAAACCCTATACAAAACCAAAACCTTCCAATTCTCGACGTGATTAAAAAAGCCCCAAATACACGCTTATAATCCCAAAAACCAATATGGAACAATGAACACTTAAAGAAACTTTTCTTCAAAATTTCGGGCAAATTGAAAAAACACTTGGAGACTCGCAGCTAGAGACAAACCTTTCAGACCAACTACCTGGCTATGATCTGTCTAGAAAATAATGGTCCAAATTAAATATCATTCGGACCGGTGACGCCAAAAGCAGATACATGCTCAAAAAATGGAGACTAGAGGAATATTTAAATTGCGATTGTGGTGTGGTTGGGCAAACACTGGATCACATAATGCAAGAATACCCATCACGGATATTCGAGGGCTTCAAAAAACATGTAATAAATGCTACTCCAGAAGCGCTGATTTATGACTAAATTTTTCCCAAGTCTCACTTGATATACATAAAAATTTAAATGCCAGGTGAATAAATAAATGACGGTTAATATAGACCCGTTCATCATTTTCAATATCAGTGTAACAATGTTACTAATCATAAAAGTTGTCCACAATGACAAGTTGTTCTGCTCCAAATTATGCAAATCATTCGAGAAATGCTTTTAAATTTCACAATTAAATATTTTAATTTGTTTTATAATCTAGGGGCCTAAGGTGTATCCGCGTTGAGAAGTGTGTGTATACGGACTTTCTTTCCGGATTATGTTTACAAGGTTGTCAGAGAAGATTTTTACTTTGGTCACATGATCTGTAGCCCGTCAGTTTTTTTTTCAAAATGACCGCCAAACATATGTCCTTTTAATGCATAATGGTAAAGTAAAATAAGGTAATTTATGTCGAATACTATCATGTTTGGTGTCAAATTAGAACTCAAGGTACTGCCAATTAATTTAGCGTGTTAGTTATGTCTTAGTTTAATTATATACTGGGTGTTCGTGACATTGAGATTTTAATTATGTTAAGTTACCCTTCTACGAAACTCCAGTTTTACGAGGAAAATGATTTGCAAAGTTCTTTGTAGTTTTAACCAGACGAGACAGAGGACTCATAAGTATATGTTGTGTATCTGTTGTTTTGTGTGAATTAAATCTAGTATAATACTTTCTCTGTTTTATTTATGCAAATTGCATACTCATCCTGCACATCATTTAACCTCCTAAACATTTTAGTCCTTCGAGCCGGATTTGTGTGCTCTAACGTGCTAAGTTGGAGAGATTTCGTCCCTCGTCAAAGTGCAGTACGTGAGTTGTCCGTGTTCGTAACGCAGTTCACAGTGTAGTGATTTGTGCAGTTCGTGATGCAGTGTGCAACGCAATGTTTCGTGCAGGTGCAGTGGATGTGCAGTGCAATTCATCTCGCAACACGTGGGAACCGGGACCGGAAGTCGGCATCTTTAGTCCCAGCCGCCTCGCTTTGCCTTCATCCCTACGCTACCCAACGTGCGCATTACAGCGATACCTACTCCACCGCTCGCTCGATAGTGGGACTGGGTCGCATATTGCTGTCCCGTGTTAGCGGCCACGTACCTGCAAGGTTTACCTCGCCCATAAATCCTAGCTTCTTACAGGGTTTTGAACTCGCAGACCCAGACTACTTCAAAGATAGAAGAGTCGACCTTCTCCTCGGAGCCAAAACCTTTGGATCGCTTCTGAGAACAAAGATACACACAATGAAAGACACAGAAGTGATAGTCCTGTCTACTGTTCTTGGCTGAGTGGTAACCGGGACCGTGTACTGCCCTCAAAGAGCAAACGCTGCAGCCTTCCATTGCCGCGTCGAAGAAGATCTGAACGCTACCCTTCGCCGCTTTTTTAGGAACTCAAGGAAGTTCATAGAGATTACCCGAAACTGTGCCTCGAAGAAGCAGAATGCAAGCAACAGTTTAGAACTTCTTGTCGTCGCACAAGGACGATTTGTTCGTCTCGCCCGTCAATCCTGTCTCATGAATGGTAACAATCGCCAGTAAGCCAACTTGGTTTTTATAGTTTAATTCGAATTACTTGGTCACGTGAGGAAGGCCGAATTTCACGCATTCAGCCTGTGCTGGTACCTACTGAATTATGTCATTGTCCAAGGATACAAACTCCGAGTAGTATTCGATGTCTCGAGGAAGACCTCTTCCGAAAATTCACTGAAACAAGGCCTATTGCCGAGGCCCCGTTTCAAAAACGACTTCAGTGTTGTCTTGATGAATTGGCTTAACTGCCATATAGTCTTCTGCGCACACATTGTCAAAATGTTTCGGCAAATAAAAGTCGACTCAACAGACATGGATTTTTAGAGAATCGTCTGGTGCTACGATTCGTCAGAACTCATTGTCGACTATCAACTAACCAGTCACGTACGGGACTGCCTATTCCTCCAGGAACAAGACAGATTACCCAGAAGAGCTGACGCCCTGATCCACACGTAGTACGTGGACGACATCTTAACCGAAGTTAACTCGCTGTAAGAAGTTCTCAACGTGCGTGTCCCGCTGCTCCGCTAAACAAGCATCTAAATATAGAAATAACGCAATCGCGCTAGCAGCCGGGCTACGTAACAAACAAGCCGCAACTTGTTTAATTACTTCCGGTCGTCTGATTCTATTGTGTTCATTATTATTATTATGCAGTCGAACATTCTAGAGCTATCTGGAAGTTAATGGCAGTTGTATAAAAGGGACGAAGCTATGCTCGGAAGTTAGTTACATATGGGAAGACATATAGAGACATTCACATAGAATGTTAGTGAAGCACAGAGGTATCGTGGTGAGCGTATGCAGTCTAGTGTCGACTAGGTACTCGGAAAGTTACTGGTATATTGGGATAGCTGTGGAAGTGAATACTCAGTGGTGTTGACGAGTATTGGGAAGCTATGATATACAAGAACAGTAACGGCGAGTCGGGAAGTTACTGGTATACTGGGATAACTGTGGAAGTGAATACTCTGTAGTATTGAAGAGCATTGGGAAGCTAGGTATACGGTGACAGTAACGGCAAGTGGAAGTGGGTACTCGGCAGTGGTGTTGAAGAATTTTGGCATACGGACAGTCGGTGGTACTGAGTCTATGGAAGAGAGTTACATAAATAGACACATAGTGAGGTGAAAGGTGTGACATCTATTCGAGCAGTTGAATATACAGACGCTGTTGAGTCAGTTGACTATATATATATATATATATATATATATATATATATATATATATATATATATATATAGACGCTGTGGAAGTCGGTAGGCGGGGACACTTGAACGTGATATAAAAAACATAAATAGTGAAAATAAATAATTAGTAATATCGTGGAAATAAATAGTAGTGTTAATTGGTTGAATAAAGAAATAGTTCTAGTGTCATCATCATTACCGATATCTGCATACAAAGCAGATTGGCACACCCAGCAATGGGTAATATGCCGTGATGATATATTTATTTATATTTATTTATTTATTGTTTTAGTGTTATCTAGTTAATTATAAGTGTAGTCGTCATTAGTTTTTTTAATAATTGTTCAATATGAGTAATAGTCATTTTAATTATAGTTTAATAAACCTTTATTTTAATTAATATTAACTGTCTAATATTTACACTTTACCCAAATAAATAAAAACGTTACAATATATTCTGGAACCCGAAATCCGACGATTTCCTCTTTTAATATAAGCAACCCGCAGTTAGTGGCCGCCGTGGCTACCAAGCACTACGTGCTCTCTCGAATTACACAGTTGTTCGACCCGCTAGCATGTTTCTCTCCAGTAATAATTGTCGCAAAAATTTTACTACAGGACGTATGGCTCCTAGAAGCAAATTGGAACGAGCCGCTCGGATTTACGCTTGAGCTACGTTGGAGAGATTTCAAGGCAGGACTTCAAAACATTAATGAAATTCAAATTCCTCGTTGGACAAGGATGGTACCCGATCTGGCGTATGCCTCCGCATACACGGATTTGCAGAGCTTTGACACCGTCATTTACCTTTGTACCAACCCAGGTGGAGTAGCGGTAGCGCTAGCGCTTCACGCTCTAAGGGTTTCGGGTTCGAATCCCGTGTAAGGTATGGTTGTTGTGTGTGTTTTTCATCATTTCATCCTCATCCACGCAAGGCATATAATGTTATAAAAATATAAAGGAAAAAAAACGTCACCTCCAGACACCAATTGTAATAAGTTCATTGTAACTTGAAATACAATAAAGAATATTATTATAATAATTATTATTATTATTATTATTATTATTATTATTATTATTATTATTATTATTATTATTGTTATTATTATTATATTTACCTTTGTACCGCCGCTCGTCTCCAAGACCAAGACAGCACCAGTCAAAACGGTGTCAATTCCGTGGATAGAGTAGTAGTGTTGTGCACAGCACAGCTGTTGCTCCCCCTATATCTCTACGTTAGAAGTACAACATAACTTGGAGATCTTAAATTCACTGCCTGGTCTGACAGCATGGTTGTCCTAGCTTGGCTTCATGTATATCCAAGTCGATGGAAGACGTTCGTAGCGATCCGAATAGGTTTTATACATATTGCCCTTCCTGGCCAAAGCTGGTGCCATATTAAGGGAACAGAAAATCCTGCAGATACCGCTACCCGTTGAGCTATCCCTGGACAACTCGCCACACCTCAGCTAATGTGGAATAATCCCACCTGATTGAACACATCGGAGGAGAATTGGCCCACACAGATACTCCAACTTCTGCCAAACCTAAATCTAATTCTTATCAAATCGTCTCAGTTAACAATACTATACGCCTGCTATGCACATGAAGTAGTTATGCACGCCTAAATCGTCGCAAGACGATCTCTTGCCTTGCTTATCATCCGCCAGTGTGTCTAGTGCAGGCAGCACAGACCTCATCTCGGTAAGCCGCATTCAAATCCGCCAAGGGGCTCCTGAAGAAGGTTATAGGAGACCAGACACTCATCTTTGAAGAGCTCGCCAATGTGCTAGCTTAAGTAAAGGCCTGTTTCAACACCCGTTAATTGGCACCTTTCTCAGACGAACTTACCGACCTTTCCGCCCTCACTCTGGTTGGCACTCAGCAGCTGATGGTTCGAAAAGCCGATATCACTGAGGATTCCAAAAGCACCACCTCCAAGTGACGCTTGATCCAACAGTTGCAGCAGCAAATCTGGCGTAAGTGGTACCTGCATTACTTGCAACAGCGTTCTTGTTGGCGCAAATCCAAGACGAACTTCGGCATCGGCCAACTAGCATTCGTGAGTAATCCACTTCTCCATCTTGTATATGGGCCCTGGGACACGTGGTGGCCCAGCATCCAGCACTGTTCGCTCTGCCGACGCCGAGTTTCGCCGTCCACTCAGCTCAGTTCCATGCCAATCCTCTCAGATGCCGATTCAACGGCATTTTCCAAGATCGCTCACGGTGGACAGTCAACATCCGCAATCAAATCACCTCGAAACCGCTGAAGATGACCGTCCCACGGTCCGGTCTCTCCCAGGATCATCTCCACATTTTCTTTTCCCCCATTTGGTTTTTATTGCAAACTGATTGTATAATTTGCCTGGTTACTGTTCTTAGTCGTGTGTTATCTCGCACTGCCCTAAGGTGGGCAGTATAACTACGTTTATCTCGACGTTTGAAGCCGCTTGAATTTAGTATATCCCTTTTCAATCTTCTAAATAAACGATCGAGATTAATATTTCAAGCCACTTGAAAATGTCATGTCAAGCCTATAAAATTACAGGCTTGAACTTATGAAGCGGCTTGACTTTTGTCGAAATAAACAGTGAAGCTTCAAATAATGGAACTACGCATGCGCACATTCGTAATAAGTTGGCGTGTTAATAAATTCATATCATTTGGTTATTTGTATTTTACCTCATTTTATAAAAGTCGCGACATAAAATTGTCAAAAAGCGAAATATTTAAAGTGATGAAGAAACAAATCAATTTTTTTAACGCTTTTGAAAGAAAAGTCAAATAACAACATGACAATTTTTAGATTTTGAGGTTACATATCCAGCATAAAATTAGATCATATACCTCTCCCTGCATAATCTATACTATTTAACTATCTTTTTTTAGTCGATACGAATTTAAAGAAGATTTAAAATAAGTCAATCCTAATTTCAATCCGCTGAGATAAACCAATAGGATTTTTCAAGTCATAATATACTTGAAGCCGCTTAAATTGTCGACATAAACGTAGTCTGTGTTTGGGACATTTAGATTTTACAGTTTGCGCAAGACCAGTGTTGCGAGGAAAACGATTTATAAAGTTTTGTGTAGTCTTAACAAGTCAAGATGTACCTGTTGTTTGATGTGAATTAAATTTAGTTTTATAGTTTGTGTTTTATATCTGCTAATTAGCACACTCATCTTGCACATCCTTCATTTTCTCAAATACGGGTGCCACTAAAAAACGGGCCACTCAAAATAGCTTTTGATTTATAATTATTTTGTTATTTTTCTTGAATTAGTTTCTGTACTTTATTATTAATATTTCATTGTATTGTGTTTGAATTGTTTTATTAGCATGACCTAAGTTAACACGAATTACACCATCTCTACTTAGGATATTCTGTATAGATCTAAGCGGCCCAATAGGCCTAGTAAGCATAAATTATAATTAACTTTTTACATAACTAACACGCTAAAGTAAATGGCAGTACTTAGGCCAAGTTGCAGAAAAATTAATAATTTAAACACGTTGTTAACTTTGACAAAACTTATTTTCCAATATATTTTTGATGCGTATTTATGGTTACAGTGTATAGTTAAACACTTAATCAGCTATTAACGTTTCACTTTAAAAATCCTAACAAACTGTATTGTTTCTTCGGATTTTTTTTAAATATTTAGGATTCCTACTAAATTATAATCATCAAATAATTAATAATCTTTTCTTAGATATCCCGCAGGTCCGAAGAAAAGAAAAAATGATTAGTAAATTACAAAAAAAAAGATTGATATAAATTTGTACTATTTTATAATCGTTAGTCGAGCTCCACAAAATTGCACTAAATTTTACGTCTATCGCAATTAAACTCTTCTCAAAATAATTAAGCTTGAATTATTTAATCGGGCTTTACTACAGCGTCGCGTATATTATCCGTAATATTTGTACTGAATTGTATGTAATTATTTCAAATAAACATAATATGACAAATATGATAGTTATTTTTGTTTAATTTACAACGTTCATTTGGGCGCCAATATGGCTGACGAGTCAGTTAAGGTACTACGTAGTAGATGTACCCGGTACTAGGGCTAGCCCAGCACTATTTGTTACAACACATGCGTAGTACATTTTAAATGAACATTGTTACAAAAGTCTGGTACAAGTTTGTTAGCTGCTGTTACTGTCAAATAGAGAGATTATGTATAACCGCAACATTTCCAATAATTCTTCTATTAATAGCAAACTTAATTTTTTTATTCATTGTATACTTACACAGACACTTTCTACAACTCAAAATATATGAATTTAGCAGACTGCACTGGCAAGAATTGACGAATGTAGTAACTGCAAGAAAGTGCGCACTCAGTAAGGTTATTTTACTAAAATAATGTTTAATAGGTTAAAAATATAACAGCACGCTGCGTTTTATAATTATTTATTTATAAAAACCTTTTCCGACGATCAATTTCGGCTATAGATGGCCATCTTCGGATTGAAACTGTTTTTTGTTTTTGAATTTTGTTTTTTATGAAATTTTGAATTTTGATAAATAAGATATCAAAAATATAAAATAGACATAAGATAACATGAAATAGTTTATACAACATTTTTTGGAAACATGTAGTTATATATTTATTTTTGCAAAAATATGTATGAAATTTGATGTTTTAAAATTAATTATAAATTTTGAAAGAAAGATTATAAATATATGTAAAAGTAAGGATAGGATGAGGTGGCCTATTTTTTAATTTTACAGAATATTTTTGCAAACACGTGGTTTGTGTGCAATAATATTTGAGGTAAGTAAATGTAACAATCGCGGATTATTGAAGTAATATGTAAATGACTCACCGTCAAAAATTAAGATAATGTCATGGTTAAGATTAGTTGAAAAATTGATGAATTTTGAAACTAATTGTTATCAGACGAATTTGTGTTTAAGAGCCAAGAGATAGATTTGAACTAGAAAGTTTGTTGTGCATGGCGGGAAGGTGTAGGATTGTTGATATGGGAGATAGATGGCGTTTAGTTTGAATTATTATGTTTAAGAGGCGGTAGGAATTTAAACGTGTTCTGGAAAAGACGTAGTTTCATTTAATAGATTATTGTTTTCTAAGTGGGATAGTATTTAATTTTTTTTCTAATAAATGTAATTTATGATAGTAATAGTTGTATATTGTTGAGTTATTGTGTGGTTTTCTTTTTCTAGATGTGTGCCGATGACAGAAGGTGATCTATTTTTTTGATGTTCTTTAAAGCGTGTTTGTAAGTTTCGAGATGTGAGGCCTATGTATGAATTGTTACATAATATTTTATATATTCCGCTTTATTGTAAGGGGTCTATTTTTGGTTTGGTATTTTTAGGATATTTTTTTTTATTTTTACATATATAACTACATATTACTACATGTTTCCAAAAAAATGTTGTATAAACTATTTCATGTTATCTTATGTTTATTTTATATATAATTTTTATATTTTTCATGTCTATCAAAATTCAAAATTTCATAAAAAATAAAATTCAAAAACAAGAATCTTTTGTATATCACATAGTCTTCTTTTAGCTTCGATCATAAAAAATAAGAAACAAAAAACTTTTGTATATCACATAATCTTCTTTTAGCTTCGATCCGAAGATGGCCATCCGTAGCCGAAATCGATAATCGAAAAAGGTTTTTATAAATAAATATAAAACGCAGCGTGTTGTTATATTTTTAACATATTAAACACTAAATATGCACTCTGAAATGGAGCCTTTCATCCAAATCACTAAAATAAATAAATAAATTATCACGGCATATTACTCATTTCTGGGTGTGCTGTGTCAATCTGCTATGTACACAGATTTTTTGTTATATATATATATATATATATATATATATATATATATATATATATATATATATATATATATATATATATATATATATATAAATGAAACACGTAAATCTCAACTAGTGCGCACTGACTTTGTAATTGGAAAACGAGTTATACACTCAGTCAGTGCTATAAAGTCCGCACAAAATATATAAATGAAAACATATAAAATACATCAATAAAAGTATTAGTAAGAATGAGTATGCTGATATATCTCGTATACGACTAATCCCCCTGGAAAATTGGCAAGCTCATATCACATTTTCCTACATTACCAAACTAGCAAAGCATTCACGCAACCCGGCCTACGCAAAACTTATTAAACACCACCCAAACCAATAAATAATCCTAAATGAAACACTCACCCAACAATTAATAAATAACACATTCTCCATGTACAAACACATACCAATCCTGAAAATATCATAGATATGTAAATACTAACTGAAATGAAACA
>OY720455.1:36030015-36084172 GCA_963082715.1 Harpalus rubripes | reverse complement strand
ATAACCGTTTATTTTCTGAAGTTCATAATTTGTCATTAATATATCAAATCTGACAGATGACAGTATTTATCTGTTTAATTTTGTACGTGTACTCTTTGATAGATTGTAATATTTATCATCTCTTTATCATCGTTTCGTAGTTTTCAGAACTGGACATTTTGTAAAATCTATTTACAATATGAAATATAAATTAACAATTAACATTGATTTAATTCATTACATACTCCTATAACTACATCGTTTAATTCATATTCGTTTCTTCCATTTCACACATTATTATTTAACATTTAACCGGTCGACCCATACGACGTTCAAAAATGTCATCATTGACATGACAGTGTTTATTTTCTAAATTTTTTACATTAGTACATACCAGTAGGACTCTGATATCCAATTTTGAGTAAGCAAATGTATACATCACGTGAGATATGTATTTTCAAAAATATCATCGCAATTCAAATCGATAGTAACATCTGCAACAAACTAAATCCACAGGTTTATATGGTTTCACTAGCAGCGTGTATTACAGTGTTTACCCTGTGTTTGATTATAGGAAAAATACGAGTAATATTTTATAATTATAGAACCTGATTATAAAAAAGCTGGTTCTCGTAATTTTTCTGTTGTGGACAAAAGTATGGCGATGATGCTATTAACCATGTGCAGCTCAAATGAGAAGAAGATATTTGTACAGTGAAGGCCAAAATTACTCCGGAACATAAAATTCATATGATAGGGCATATTGTTTCCACTGTGATAAATAAAAAAGAAGAGGAAATAATGTGTTGTGCATGTGACAGTTGCGCTACTTCAGAAGGTGTGATTATATATGAGTAATTATTATTCTTGAATTCTAAAAATGTACATAATTTTTATTTACAGGTGGCTGTAAACATGCCGTTGCATTTCTGCTGTGGCTATATAGACGAAATGAAGACTTCTGTAACGAGATACTGGCAGAAATCCAAGCTGTCATCCCTTGGACAAAAATGTTAAAGCAGCCACTTTTAAAGATTTATATCCGTCAACCAGCTTACCAGCTTTGGAGGACATCGATGGTACATAAAAAAATATATTGAAACCGGCAAAAAATCAAATAGTGTCAGTTTAATGACACAAATATATGGCGAATTAGATTGTATAAAAAATATCACTTCATTGTTTTGCTTTAAAATATTGCCAAAATAAATCACAAGAAGATATGAATCCTGACGAATTTATGGAGTTTGTACAACGAATATAACAAATGACGATTGTGCAGTTATAGAAAACATAACTCTTTTGCAAACCAAAACAGAAAAATGGTTCGAAGCACGTTATGACCGAATAACAGCATCCAAACTGTATGAAGCATAACGTTGCCATACGTTAGATGGAACTTTGGTGGAATTAATATCTGGTGCAAACAAAGTTCTCACACAGATGCTGTGACAAGGGGGCAGCAACTTGAAGATCGAGTTTTGATTGTTGTGAACAGAAGACCCAACATCGGATGGAATTACTGCAAATTATTGCATAGAAATTAAATGCCCTAGTAAAGCGAAGACAATAAGCAATGACAACGATAATTTGAAATTGCGTAAAAAAACTTTTGCATGAATTCAGCTGCAAATGTGTTTCTCGGGTAGGAATCGAGGTTTATTTTGTGTATGTTTCCCTACGTTTGAAGTAGATCAATGAATAGAAATAATGGAAGTTGAATTAGATAAAAATTATGTAAAAAATTATGTTTGATGCATTAAAATTTTGGAAATGTGCAATATTTCTTATTCTTTGTGAATAAATAAAATACGTTGATTTATAAAAGTTATATTATTTTATTAATGGGCCCTATAGGACATTAACAATATCACAAACAATAATTATTATAAAGTTTAACAACACTACTTTGAATTAACACATGCATGTGGTGCTGACATCTCAAACTCTCGTAATCTTCTAATCACACGTTCTATGTGGATTCGCAGCGCTGCGATTTTTTTACATTTCCAGTATCTTTTCTTCAGTCATTTTATCGTCAGCTGACACAGAAGGTAGGCGTTTACTTGCCAGTAAATGTTCAATATTTTTGTACGCTCTGTCAGCCATTATGGCACATTCTGTGGTAAATGGCTAACAAACCCACAACTTGCCATAATTTCCTTGCCGCCGTATCCTACAGATATAAAATTGACAAGGCCAAAAGGAGTAGAAGATATTAAATATTTCAGTGTATTACACTTTTGGTATTAACTCCATCCTATTAAATATGAGATGTAGCCACCTGGAAATGCCGCGCAGGCAATGTATATTGCGGGTTGTATACCTTATTGGCGCGTGCAAGTGCAAGAAAGCATGTAGCGGGCAACGATGCAACTGCACTAAAAGAGATCAAAAGTGCATTGCTTTATGTTTGTGTGGTGGAAAGTGTGCTAATTAAGAAACAAACATGCATTACTTTAATCATACAAATGATATTCTTACCTATGTATTTGCTATATAGCGTTCAGCGAGCAGGGCGGCTCGGAGCACCTACGCGTCCCTTTAGAAACTTCCGTGTCGGCGGACCGCTAATAGTCAAAGACACGCCGCTAAGCTCTCTATCGATAGCTCTTTAAATGCGCTTTAACTTTTATAAGGATTGTTTTCTTGTATAATGTAGCGTTCTACCAAAATCGCCAAAGAAGCCAAAATTTTCTCTAGAAAACCCCACAAAATGATCTGTTCAAGAGGATAATGGATACGATATATGTAACCAAACTCCTTTTTTGCACTACAGCATCACAGACGTTTTCATTACAATTTATACAAAAAACATATCAGCTCTGTAGGTCTAATAGTTTGCGCACCACTGCGATTTTAATAAGAAAACTCGTGCCAATGAGCTATACAACCCGCAATATACAGTACCTGCAGGGCATTTCCGGGTGGTTACACCTCAAAATCGGAAGGGTATGGTCCCACCAACATACAAACCAAACGGTTTGCTCGAATTGATGCAACAATGTTCTCCCTTGAGAAAGGTAACTCGGCGCACGAACTCGAGTCTTTAGAAACTTCCGTGTCGGCGGGCCTCTGACAGCCACAGACACGCCTCTGATCCCTATATCGATAGCATTTGGAACGCGCTACAACTTTTATTAAGGATGTTTTCCGGTATAACGTAGCGTTCTTGCGCAATCGGCCAAGGAAGTAAAAATTTTCTCCAAAAAAACACAATGTGCTCTGTTCAAGAGAAAAATGGATATGTTATAAGTAAGGAAACTTCTTTTTTTGCACTGCAGCAACAAAAGTCTTATCATTACAATTAATATATATAAAAAAGCAGCTCTGTAGGTCCAATGGTTTGCGTACCACTGCGACTTTAATAAGAAAAGACGCGCCAATGAGGTATACAACCCACAATATACAAAGCCTACACGGCATTTCCGGATGGCTACACCTTTTAATCGGTAGGGTTTGGTCCCAGCTACTTATGAACCAAACGGCCACTCGAACTGACACATCAGTGTTCTCTCTCGCACAGGGCGATTCTGTGCACCTACGCCTCCCTTTAGAAACTTCTATGTCGGTGGGCCTCTGATAGCCACACACACGCCACTGAGCCCTATATCGATAGCTCTTTGAATGCGCTACAACTTTTATTCGGATTATTTTCCGGTATAACGTAGTGTTCTTACGCAATCAGCCAAGGAAGCCAAAATGTTCTCCAAAATACCACAATGTGCTAAATTCAAGAGAAACATAAATACGTTATATGTAACCAAATTCGCTCTTTTTGCGCGGCAGCATCAAAAACCTTATCATTATGGTTTGTACACCACTGCTACTTTAAGAAAAACGCGCGAATGAAGTATACAACCCTCAATATACAGGGCCTGTGCAACCTTTCCGGGTGGCTACACTTCTTAATCGGTACAGTATTGTCCAAGCAACATATAAACTAAAAGCCTTGCTCCAATTGACATAACAATGGTCTGCGTCGTGTCCTTTTAGAAACTTCCGTGTCAGTGGGTCTCTAAAAGCCACAGACATGCCACTAAGCCCTATATCGATACCTCTTTGAACGCACTACAAATTTTGTTTGGGTTATTTTCTAGTATGACGTAGCGTTCTTGCGCAATCGGACATGGAAGCCAAAATTTTCTTCAAAAAAACAAAATGTGCTAAATTCAAGAAGAAAATGTATACGTTATATATAATCAAACATTTTTTTGCACCGCAGCATCAAAAACCTTTCCATTGTTATTATAATTATAAAAATTCAACTTTGAAGATCCAATGGTTTGCGCACCACGGCGACTTTAAGAAAACTGCGCCAATGAGGTATACAACCCGCAATAACTTTTGCCTCCGGGGCATTTCCGGATGGCTACATCTCTTAATCGGTAGGGTATAGTCCCAGTAACAAATGACCCAAACGGCTTGCTTGCATCACAAAATGCAGGGTGAACTGCCTTAACATCCGGACTACCACCTTATATCAAACTAGAAAATTAAATCCCTATAATAACACCCTCTCTCCCCTGGCGATTTGAACCATATGCTTAAGATTTTTTTTATTTAATTTGAGGGTATTTATAGAAAACCATTCAATAGCATGATCTACTGTTTGTTTTTCCATATCTATGAGGCTATTAATATCCGAATCAGAAGGGACTAGACTAGTGTCATCTGCATGCAGAATACATTTATTTGGGTACACAAACTTACAAAAATCTTTTATGAAGCAAAAAAAAATTGGGCCAAGGGCAGAGCCCTGGGGCTCAATTCTCGAGCTTATACGAGCGGATTCGAATACGAACGCGTTCGTATAAAAATTTCCGTGTAAGAACCATCAGACGTATTCTTGAGAGGTATACGTAAAGATGTCGTACGAATAATCTTATGCGAACATTCCTCACAGTGATACCAATTGTATAACTTGAAATGAATTATGTAAAATACTCATATCTTTTTATATTTAAGAACAAATATCTTTGTTTTGGTTTATATAACGTTATATAAATATATATATATATATATATATATATAAATAAATAAATAAATAATAGATATATATTATATTATTATATATATATATATATATATATATATATATATATATATATATTTACTAAAATTCCTGTCACTTTGAAAATTTCATGTGACAGTTCGAAAATAAGGTAATTGGTAATATTTAAAAATCATATGTGGCTGATTTTGGTTTTTGTTGTTGTTTATGCCGGTTTATAATAAAAATGAGTGGAAATAAAAAGAAGTCAGGAAGCATTACAAATGAAAATATTGTTTTAGTGGAGTTCATGGAAACCCAAACAGATTTAAAAAATGGAAAATTCACATCTATCAATTAGAATTATTTGAATATATCAGCAGTTTCCATGGTTATAGCATAACTGGCTGATTCAAGGAATTTAATCTTTTTATAATTTTTGCTCTATATCCATTTAATTTGAAGGAAAAAGTGTAATCAAACCATATAGAGAATAAAATATTCTTTCATATTTTTAATGACATAAAATGTCAAAAAATGATATTTAACTGCATTTTTTCAAGAAGAACTGTTAAGAACTGCAAAATCTAATCAGCTCTTCCTATGGTTGTAACGAAAAGGAATGCGAAAGGATTATAATTTTTAGAATAGTAGTGTTGGAGTTATCGACGGAGAAATATTTGCCACAAAAAATAGTAAAATCGTATTGTAGGGACACTATTCATTAAAAACTCACTATCGAATTTTTTGATCAAAGACAATACCTTCCTTACCTAAAGGTATGACGGAAGGTAAAAATGATTAACATTTGTTACATTGAAGCGTGTAAATGATCCTACCGTACGGGTGCATAAAATAAAATAAAAATATATCATCACGGCATATTACCCATTGCTGGGTGTGCCAATCTGCTTTGTTCGCAGATATCGGTAATGATGATGACATATTTGTACCGTGCGGGCGTTTTCCAGGCGCAAATTTTCTTGATTGAAGATTTATAAAGTCTTCCAATTTTATGAACATTTTTTCGGTAAATCAAATGCATCATCACGAGTATGAAACTGTCTTTCAGTTTCCGTATTTATTTCCAGCCTCTTTAACTCCAGCTAAATTTATTAGTTCATCAAACGCAGTCATTTAATTTTAAAAATATCATACCTATTACGGACACAATATAAATATATCAAGTTTATAGTGTAATAACATCAAAAAATAAAATAAAATATCCAGTATAGATACTAGATAGTTGAAAAAGTGAAATTATAGCAAAAAACCATTATATATAATCAATTGCTTACCAGTTTATATTGATTCACTGCGAATTAAATATTATTTTGTTGACGAATGTATATTATTCTTATACGAAAAAACGATTCGAGTGAATAACACCCACTCGAACAATGTCATTCGAACAGATTCGAATTCGAACAGCATGTGACCGCTCAAGAATACGAAATAATCAAGGTCATTCGAAAATGTTACAAATCCGTATAAGAATACTGTTCGTATGAATTCGAGAATAGCACCTCTGAGGTACCTCCTGTTCTACAAGATGTAGAATCTTTTATATATACGCATTTCTGGCGATTATTTAAGTAAGATGTGAGAATACTTAAGCAGACTCCTCTTGTGCCATATTTTTCTAATTTAACTAGAAGTTTATCACGTGATACGCAGTTAAATGGTTTAGAAGAGGTCACACAGCGTAATCCCCGCATGTGTCTCTTTTCCTAGATCCTCAACTACTTCCCTTATAATACTTTTTAGAGCTATAACAGTGGATCTCTTTTCGAAAACCGTACAGGTCTGGGTTAAGAATAGAATGTTTATCCAGGTAGTTATTTAAAGTTGCAATTAAATATTAAATAAGTATGACCAAAATTGGTAAAATTTTTTTAAATTTCTGAAATATTCCCTGATTTACCAAGATAACAAATTATACCGAATACTGCTTACACTTAAACTTTAAGCTACACTTAAACAGAAAAACCAAATTATGATTTTTCGTAGCTTTATTCAGCAAGTGCTTTGACATTTGGTTTTTATACAAGTATAATAGGCACGTTTTGTATACTATACTCGTATATTACTTGAAGGGCGTTTGGCTACTTACTTATATCCATTGCGGTGTATCATATCTGTTTTTCATAACCGTGTGCCGTGCATTTGTTTTTTACAAAGAACGAACAGCTTAAAATTCATGTGTAAATTGTGCATTAATTTTGGTTATGGGAAAATTTCTCTTGCATATGAAGTTGGCAAAACTTATGTATATTTGTGCAATCTCACGGAAAGTATTAGAAGAAACTGTTTGTAGAGTATAATTAAAAATATTATTGGAATTCTAGAAATATTCTTTATATACCTTGCAACTAATAAATCAATTAGTAAGTACTATTTGCGAGTATACAAGTATCTCAGTTAATACGTTCTGCGAGATACAAAGTCGGTAATTAGACTAAAGTTGCCCATTAGGAGCCTATTTTAGTTATGTCTCGTTCTTTGAAAAGAACGTACTCGTATATATCACTAGATATAAATATATAAGTTTTGCAGTTAATTATTTCCAATTTTTAAGAGCCACAAAAATAACCCTTGTATTGCTCACTCCACGACAGTTTTGAGATACCGTGAAATTGCGCCTAGTAAACACTCTCAACGATACAGAAATAGAAATTTAGTCTTTATCATTACCGAACAGATTAGCATACCCAGAAATAAATAGCAAGCAGTGATGATGTGCTACAGTGAAGTGGAAGGTTCGAAGTGTCAACAATGGGTAGCAGTAATGTATAAAATATTATCAAAATTTGGCGCTTCTCTGTCAAATAGTCTTTTTTATATAAAATTCAGTTTATATGACACTGTTCGTATTTGTTCTCAATATAGGTAACGTTGAGCACTTTGCAGTTTTTTTTTATAAACGTTTAATGGCCGGTTGTAGTAATATTTATTTAGAAATTAAACAAAAATTAGTACAAATCGAGCGTAAGACATATACTTACCGTATTTTAGTCCTACAGTGTTGTCATGCGAGCGACGACTTTATTAATTTTTCTACAATCATGCAATGCAAGTAATCTGATATATTACTATTTAAAAAAAAAACAAATGTGGGTCTTTATTTCACTTGGTACAAAAGTTTTTTATGATGGGAATGTTCAATAAATTTTGCAAACGAAATTCGATTCTCAATATGGTTTCATTTGAATCAATGATTCTATTTACACAAAAATATTGTTAGACGTACATACATATCATTTGTGAATTATGTTTGTACTAGTTTATTTTATGTATATTTTTTATTTGTTTGCATACTAGAGAAGCTAACATTTACCCAATTATGAGCTTTTACTACGAATAAAAATTATTATGCATATACAGTTTTAATATAATTAAGGTAGCAAATGAGAGTAAATATAATTGCAGTAAAGACGAAATATATAAAATGTGATACAGTTAGGTAAGCTCGTATGTCACGATCTATAATTCTGTATAGACTCATGGGTATAATTATAGACATCATTTCATAGATACAGACGGTCGTATACTGAAATTTTTTCAAGGATTTTTTCTTTTCGCAAAATTAAAACAAATTCTATTTTCATCGATATAATATGTGCAATGACAATAATTAGCAGTGAATATTTGTTTATTTTTGGAGGCGCTGATTATTGTTTAGAATTATAAATTTAATAAAATATGAAAAAAGAAGAACATCCATATTTATACCAAAAATTTTATATCAAATTACCTGCACAGTAGTGTTGGGGTGAGACTCGAAATTCCCAACTATTTTATTTGTCGATCAGAGAAGGACAATATTTGGTGTAGTTTCTACTCGATTTATTAATACAAAATAAACAAACAATAATTAATTAAATAAAAGATCAAAAGCATATTTTCGAAGAAGTCGGAGTTCTGGCAGTTCTTTGTAGGCGGCTTGAACCAGCTGCAACCGTGGGTCCGCAGGATGAACCCGGCTTCGGTCAATGGTGTGGTACTGTTTCTTCGGAAGTGATACGACTCGAAGGATGTAGGGATTGGAATCAGCTCGTTGGAAAAGCTGAGGCTACAGCCGAGGGTCCAGTGGATGTAGACAGCTTCTGTCGATGGCCCGGAGACAGGATCTCGAAGGAGAAATTCTCTTGTTTGTAGGCCTTCAGGCCTGGTTGCTTTTTCTGCTGAGCTAGTGCCCTCAAAGGCAGCCGCCGAGCAGTCTGGAGAAATCTAGGTCGGCCTCCGGATGATGGAGAGGTGCACACCTAGATGGAAGATCGGGCAGTGAAGACCGGCTCGGAGAGACTTGCGGACTTGATGATCCTCCGTTGTCGGTGTCGGATCTGGCTCATCCTTCGTCCTCTTGAATTTGCCGTGGTGAAGGCTGTTGGACCAAGAATTTGGTTCGCTAGATAAGATCTAGCCTGGTAACCTGTGGGCAGGTGGTAAAAATGAGACCGTCAGCTTTCCTGGCTGTTATAGTCTTGGCTGGAAGCTAGTCCCTCAGTAATTAAACCGTGGGAGTCGCACTCCGAGCAAAAACCGAGTGAAGATGCTATGAAAAATGTGCTCTCTTATCTCAATCCGCAATGGTATGCCGACCGACGAAGTAACAGGGTACTCTCAGCACCATCTAACAGGAACGCCGCGCGCTGGCCAGACGATCGATAATCGTGACGTATACAGCGCTCCACACAACGCGTAGTGCTTCGCTGCTGTGTAGCACTACTTGCTTGAAACCGATCGATAATATGACGCTTAACGCGTTGAAGACTAGTTCCCGCGCCAATTGAGTAGCCTTTTATGTTCTTTCTGAAGGCGCGACGCAACAGAACCCCCTCCTAGTGACCTTTTTAGTTGGTCACGGAATGTATCGAGTTGGGGAGCGCACTTGCCTGCCGCTTCGAGTGGCCTATTTTGCTTGCGGCGTGACCGACGGTGTGACTAAAGACAAGGGAATTGAGTCGGCAGTAGTCGTATGGTTGAATTCTTCCCTTGCGGATATATCTGCTGGCTTAAGACGATTAATTGAGACTACGATTTTCTGCCCGTTCCTGCTAATGCTGAAATACTTATCTTTTCTTGCTCCATCGTGGCGGACGTGAACATGTGAAGTCGTGTTGAGTTCCTTGAACATAAACGTGTCAGAATCACGGCGTTCCTCTCTTCGTACAGGTTTCAGTTGCTGGAGTTGCTCACGAAGCTGCGTCACAAAGTCAACAGGCTCAAGGTCCTGTCGATTCAGTGAGGAATTACCCTGGTAAACGTAGAGTCTCACCATAAGTTAACTCCGCTGTAGTGGCCCCAAGATCTTCCTTCCACGCGTTGCGAATTGCAAAAAGGACCGTAGGCAAAGTTTGATTCCACTGCTGTGATCCATGACACTTAAGCCCTGCCTTGAGTTGCCGATAGAATTGCTCGATCATGCCATTCGCGGCGGGATTGTACGCCGTAGTCCGGATTCTGGTGAACCAAGCAGTGTTGATAAATTCATGAAGAGTTGTGACTCGAATTGTCGTCTTTGATCTGTTGTCACTCGGAGAGGTACTCCGAATCTAGTGATCCAACCATTATAAAATGTCTGGGCTACCGTTTCCGCTTCCATGTTGGGTATTGGCCGATCTTCTGGCCAACGTTGGGATGAGACTTCAAATTCCCAACTATTTTATTTTTCGATCAGAGAAGAACAATATTTGGTGTAGTTTCTACTCGATTTATTAATACAAAATAAACAAACAATAATTAATTAAATAAAAGATCAAAAGCATATTTTCGAAGAAGTCGGAGTTCTGGCAGTTCTTTGTAGGCGGCTCGAACCAGCTGCAACCGCGGGTCCGCAGGATGAACCCGGCTTCGGTCAATGGTGTGGTACTGTTTCTTCGGAAGTGATACGAATCAAAGGATGTAGGGATTGGAATCAGCTCGTTGGAAAAGCTGAGGATCCAGTGGATGTAGACAGCTTATGTCGATGACCCGGACACAGGATCTCGAAGGAGAAATTCTCTTCAGTTTGTAGGCCTCCTGGCCTGGTTGCTTTTTCTGCTGAGCTAGTGCCCTCAAAGGCAGCCGCCGAGCAGTCTGGAGAAATCTAGGTCGGCCTCCGGATGATGGAAAGGTGCACACCTCGTTGAAAGATCGGGCCGTGAAGACCGGCTCGGAGAGACTTGCGGACTTGATGATCCTCCGTTGGCTCGTTCTTCGTCCTCTTGAATTTGCCGTGGTGAAGGCTGTTGGACCAAGAATTAGGTTCCCTAGATAAGATCTAGACTGGTAACCTGTGGGCAGGTGGTAAAAATGTGACGGTCAGCTTTCCTGGCTGTTACAGTCCTGGCTGGAAGCTCGTCCCTCAGTAATTGGGAGTCGCACTCGGAGCAAACACCGAGTGAAGATGCTATGAAAAATGTGCTCTCTTATCTCAATCCGCAATGGTATGCCGACCGACGAAGTAACTGGGTACTCTCAGCGCCATCTAACAGGAACGCCGCGCGCTGGCCAGACGATCGATAATCGTGACGTGTACAGCGCTCCACGCAACGCGTAGTGCTTCGCTGCTATGTAGCACTACTTGCTTGAAACCGATCGATAATATGACGCTTAACACGTTGAAGACTAGTTCCCGCGCCAATTGAGTAGCCTCTTATGTTCTTTTTGAAGGCGCGGCGCAACAGTAGCATACAGTATATTTTTTTGTACCTACAGATAAAATTCTGTCCACAAATTTGTTCAAAAAAATTTAGATTTCTATCAAAATTATAGATCGTGACAAACGGGCTTAACCAAATATTTTTTAATTGGAAGTGAAATTTTGATAATACCTTTTATTTTGGTTGATGTTAGTGTATATATAAAATGTTTAATTCAGTAGTAAATGTTTGTTAGATCATTTAAAAAATTATATATAATTTTATATCTGGAACTTTTATACTATACATACGTATAGTATATTTTTTATTCTGAATTGGAATTTTGATAATCCTTTTTTAAATTTGGTTGATGGTAATGTACATATAAGATATATATATATATATATATATATATATATATATATATATATATATATATATATATATATATATATATATATATATATATATATATATATATATATATATATATATATATATATATATATATTTGTTTTATCCACAACTGTTATAATATACATGCGTACATTTATACAAATGTGTAAAGTAGTACTTATTTGGTCGAGTGCGATGTTTTACGCGTGCGGCGCAGCCGAATGCGGAAATTGTAGCACGAGACGAAAAACACTATTTTACACCCTTGTTTCATACATTTTTCCTACAACCGATATGTTAGCGATGTTTCACATAATACTGAGTGTACAGGCACCCAGCATTTTCAGATATTGCTAGCGCTCTCTCTCATAACACTGTACCAAAATGTAACTTAACAATTTAGTTTCTTGTTTTTCTTCTTCACTGCTTAGTGAAAGTGCTGTTATATTTTCATCTACTTTGATGTGAGAATTTCTTTCTCTTTTCATGTATTTCCATGCTTCTGCTTCTGCTGTAATGTTATAGAGTTCACTTATTATTTTTTGTTTGTAACTATTTTGTTTCTCCTTACAAAGTTTCTTGTATTCTCGCATTTTCTGGTTCTGTGTTTCTCTGGTTATGTGCCCTTTCCTTAAGTGTCTTAAATTTCTTCTTATACCAGTATTTCCTTGCATTCTTTATCCCACCAAAGTTTTTTAGTAATTGTCGTGTTTTTGTTTAAGTTTAAGGTCCGTTTTACTATTGCATTATTTATATCTTAAATTAAATTACTGATATGTTTATCTTGGTCACATTGATGTGTTTCTAGGTTTTCAGTATTTTCTTTATATTTTCTTATTGTCTCTTCGGTCCACAACATTACTTGCCTTTGTGGGTTATTGCATGGGCTGCTGTAGATTTATTTTTCTAGGGAAACGGAAACTAAGTGGTGGTCTGAGTTAGTTTGGTCTATTATTTCGAACTTTTTAATATCATAGAGTATCTCGTTGTTTACTATCCCGTAATCTATGACTGATGCTTAATTTTTTGTATTAATGAAAGTGAATTAACCCAGTTCATCCCCTTCATGATTTCCATTTAGAATATTCCACCCCCTTTCTTCGCAGCATTTAATTTAGGCTTTTCCTTCATTGTTCTGTGTATTGTCTTTAGAATTTCCTTTTTTAATTTCCCCGGTGAGTAAATTGCATATACTCCCTTCCTCTGCTATTCTTGCATTAAAATCTCCGCCGAATAGTATTTTACTTTCGTTTGTTTCTGCAATATTTTCTTCTATTTCATTGAGTATTTCTTATATTCTATTGTTATTGTAAATTGTTATAATACGCCATTTTTCTCTGTCTAAAATTACCAGTCTCTCTTGGATGTTTTCTTTGTAATTTGTTTTTGATTCTATTTCTACTATATGTTTTTTAACTCCGGTAATAATGCCTCCCATTGCTCTTCCTTTTTTATGAATTCTTTTAGCTTGAACAGATTTTCATTTAAATTCTTTTGGTAGCTTTTGCTTAGTTCTATTCAAAAAATTTTCTCAACCCATGTTTCTGTTAACTATTATATCGTATTCCCTTATATGATCTCAGAAATCCGTACTTTTACCATGAATTCCCTTTGTATTCGAAAATCCTATCTTTAAATTCTTAGTTATGTGTAATTCCCAGCTTTTCACTAATCTCTCTAAAAATTTCTATTTGTTTTCCTTTCCGTTATATCTTTTTGTATCTGTGCGGTCCTTTCATTCCATTTAAAGCATTTATTATTGATTCTTACCTGTTTATATGCAGAATTTCCTTTTGTTCGTTCATCTCTAGCTAGTTTCCTCAGTTTAGCTTGAATTTCTCGTTCTCGTTGAGCATAATCATGCTCTCTGTATATGTTTTCTCCCTTTAAATTATTTTTTTCTTTCATAATTTTTTGCTTTTCTTCCAAGTTCGACAATTTTACAATTATCACTTCCTTTTCCTTTTTTATTTTATTTTGAATGCTTCTGAAATGACGGGATTTACGTTAATATTGTCTTCAGACCATTGTTTTATTCCTGTTTTTACGTCTGAGTTCTCTATCTTCGCTCCCTTTATTATAATATTATTTTTCTTTTCCCGTTTTTCCCTTGTTTCCTCTTTATTTTCTAACTTTTCTATTCTTTTCAGTAATATTTCTTTCTCTTTTTTCCATTCTAGTTCTTTGGTCTTTAGTTCATTTTCTAGGATTTTTATCATTGAATTATTCTCTCTGATTTCTTTTATTATGTCTTCTTTATTAGCTTGAATTTCTACCTTTAGTCCTTCTATTGCATTTAAAATTATCTGTTCTAAAGTCATATTTTCTTGACTCTGTTGTTTAGTTCCCATATCTTCTCTGTTTGTTGGTGATCGTTGGATTAGTTTATTTCTTTTAAATATTTCCTGTTGTATTGTTAGTTTGTTTTCGTTACGTTTGCGTTTAAATAATTCTTCTGCAGATCCTATACTAAATGACCTGTCTCTGGTAGTGTTGCTCATTTAATTCGCCTATCTGTTGTTTCGTCACTGGTGTTGAGCGTGTTATCACTTCTAGGCGTTTTACGGATTACTTTTTATACTGAAAGATGTCGCTATAAGTTTGTCAGATTTATTTGCGTTGCTGTCTTTTTTATAATATGGCGCTACTATGTATATAAATGATTATATCAGAGACTTACTTTTTCGAGCATTTCAACCTTGTCTACTTAGAATCTGTTTCAATTCGCCTTTATTACCATCCACTCTTCTCTTCATCTAAGGCCTTATACCTTAATGGAATCCAGATGTATTCCTTTTCAGGTATTTCTTCTATTTTAGTTTTATCTTATATGTTTTTCACATTGAAAAACTTGATCTTTATATTTTCTACATGTGGAATATGAAATTTTAAATATTATTTTTTAATCCGAATTGGAATTTTGATAATACTTTTTAATTTGGTTAATGGTAGTGTTACATAATTTTTTTTTTATCCCCAACTGTTATAATATACATACGTACATTTTGCGAATAGCCATAGATATAAAAGACCACTTATATTCCATATGTGAAATATGAAATTTTTAAAGTTTTTTTTAAAGAAGCCATGTAAAAATAACTAAAAATAGTAATCATTAGGTAAAATTAATAATATATCAGTCGTAAACAAATGGTGATTTAAAATAAACTGTAGTGTTGTTCATATTAGTTATTTATGCAACAAGTGTGTAAAGTAGTACTTATTTGGTCGAGTGCGATGTTTTACGCATACGGCCTACAACCAAAATGTTAGTGATGTTTCACATAATACTCTTTTCTCATAACACTGTACAAAAATGTAACTTAACACTTAGAAGAATCTCAGACAGAAGTGGATTAGTCTTCTATTATTGTACAAATGTTATATTTAATATTAATATTAAAAATTTGGTTATGTTAGAATACATGGCAAAAAAAATGTTAATGTTCTTAAAAATTAGATTAGTACTCATTCTGTGCTTGAAAAGCACCAAATATTTCATTATGTGTTTATGATAAATACATAATGAAATATTTTGTGCTCAAGAAGCAGGTTTTGTTTCATAACGGAGAACTTATTAATGCTTCAAATTAAGTTAAAATAATATTAAAAAATTATTGCTACGAATGCAAACATTGTATTACAGTAATTCATCAAAAAGAGTCACTTTTCAGGCACTAGTGTGTGAAAAGTACTTTTCACGCACTAGTGATTGAAAAGTAAATAAACGTTGCTAGGCAACAGTGAAATTCAGTTAAATTACCTGGCAAGTAGATAATTAGGTAGTAAATAATAATGAAAGTAATAAAATTTATTAACAAATATGAATATATTTACATCGTAGAAATGGGCTTAAGGATCCAGGACAAATTTATTTAAACGAAGAAAGAATTGTAAAAAATTCATGGACCTCGCTGGGATTTGAACACAGAGCCTCCCAATCTCTAGCCGGGTGCTCTGCCAATTGAGCCACGAGTTCCCGCCAAATCTATGAATCTTTCACAAGCCTTTTTACAAATCGTAACGAGTACACTCTCACAATTTTTTTCTACGATGTAAACATTTAGATTGGATCTCAGTTAATTATTCTACCTGTGTGTGACGGCTTAAATTTCACAATAATATAATATTTACGGCGCAATGTTAGCGTTGAGTATTTATCTCTCAAATTGTGAGTGTACTCGTTACGATTTGTAAAAAGGCTTGTGAAAGATTCATAGATTTCGACGGGAACTCGTGGCTCAATTGGTAGAGCGCCCGGCTAGAGATTGGGAGGCTCTGGGTTCGAATCCCAGCGAGGTCCATGAATTTTTCACAATTCTTTCTTCGTTCAAATAAATTTGTCCTGGATCCTTAAGCCCATTTCTACGATGTAAACATTTAGGTTGGATCTCAATTAATTATTCTACGTGTGCGTGACGGCTTAAAGTTCACAATAATATAATATTTACTGCGCAATGTTAGCGTTGAGTATTTCTCTCAAATTGTGAGAGTGTACTCGTTACGATTTGTAAAAAGGCTTGTGAAAGATTCATAGATTTCGACGGGAACTCGTGGCTCAATTGGTAGAGCGCCCGGCTAGAGATTGGGAGGCTCTGTGTTCAAATCCCAGCGAGGTCCATGAATTTTTCACTATTCTTTCTTCGTTCAAATAAATTTGTACTGGATCCTTAAGCCCATTTCTACGATGTAAATATATTCGAGAATATATTCATATTTGTTAATAAATTTTATTACTTCCATTATTATTTACTACCTAATTATCTACTTGCCAGGTAATTTAACTGAATTTCACTGTTGCCTAGCAACGTTTATTTACTTTTCAATCACTAGTGCGTGAAAAGTACTTTTCACACACTAGTGCTTGAAAAGTGACTCTTTTTATTGAATTACTGTAATACAATGTTTGCATTCGTAGCAATCATTTTTTAATATTATTTTAACTTAATTTGAAGCATTAATAAGTTCTCCGTTATGAAACAAAACCTGCTTCTTGAGCACAAAATATTTCATTATGTATTTATCATAAACACATAATGAAATATTTGGTGCTTTTCAAGCACAGAATGAGTACTAATCTAATTTTTAAAAACATTAACATTTTTTTTGCCATGTATTCTAACAACCAAATTTTTAATATTAATATTAAATGTAACATTTGTACAATAATAGAAGACTAATCCACTTCTGTCTGAGATTCTTCTAAGTGTTAAGTTACATTTTTGTACAGTGTTATGAGAAAAGAGTATTATGTGAAACATCACTAACATTTCGGTTGTAGGCCGTATGCGTAAAACATCGCACTCGACCAAATAAGTACTACTTTACACACTTGTTGCATATATAACTAATATGAACAACACTACAGTTAATTTTAAATCACCATTTGTTTACGACTGATATATTATTAATTTTACCCAATGATTACTATTTTTAGTTATTTTTACATGGCTTCTTTAAAAAAAACTTTAAAAATTTCATGTTTCACATATGAAATATAAGTGGTCTTTTATATCTATGGCTATTCGCAAAATGTACGTGTGTATATTATAACAGTTGGGGATAAAAAAAAAATTAAATTATGTAACAAACAGTTACTACTGAATTAAATATTTTATATGTACACTACCATTAACCAAATTAAAAAAGTATTATCAAAATTCCAATTCGGATTAAAAAATAATATTTAAAATTTCATATTCCACATGTAGAAAATATAAAGATCAAGTTTTTCAATGTGAAAAACATATAAGATAAAACTAAAATAGAAGAAATACCTGAAAAGGAATACATCTGGATTCCATTAAGGTATAAGGCCTTAGATGAAGAGAAGAGTGGATGGTAATAAAGGCGAATTGAAACAGATTCTAAGTAGACAAGTTTAAGTCAATTGCTCGAAAAAGTAAGTCTCTGATATAATCATTTATATACATAGTAGCGCCATATTATAAAAAAGACAGCAGCGCAAATAAATCTGACAAACTTATAGCGACATCTTTCAGTATAAAAAGTAATCCATAAAACGCCTAGAAGTGATAACACGCTCAACACCAGTGACGAAACAACAGATAGGCGAATTAAATGAGCAACACTACCAGAGACAGGTCATTTAGTATAGGATCTGCAGAAGAATTATTTAAACGCAAACGTAACGAAAACAAACTAACAATACAACAGGAAATATTTAAAAGAAATAAACTAATCCAACGATCACCAACAAACAGAGAAGATATGGGAACTAAACAACAGAGTCAAGAAAATATGACTTTAGAACAGATAATTTTAAATGCAATAGAAGGACTAAAGGTAGAAATTCAAGCTAATAAAGAAGACATAATAAAAGAAATCAGAGAGAATAATTCAATGATAAAAATCCTAGAAAATGAACTAAAGACCAAAGAACAAGAATGGAAAAAAGAGAAAGAAATATTACTGAAAAGAATAGAAAAGTTAGAAAATAAAGAGGAAACAAGGGAAAAACGGGAAAAGAAAAATAATATTATAATAAAGGGAGCGAAGATAGAGAACTCAGACGTAAAAACAGGAATAAAACAATGGTCTGAAGACAATATTAACGTAAATCCCGTCATTTCAGAAGCATTCAAAATAAAATAAAAAAGGAAAAGGAAGTGATAATTGTAAAATTGTCGAACTTGGAAGAAAAGCAAAAAATTATGAAAGAAAAAAATAATTTAAAGGGAGAAAACATATACAGAGAGCATGATTATGCTCAACGAGAACGAGAAATTCAAGCTAAACTGAGGAAACTAGCTAGAGATGAACGAACAAAAGGAAATTCTGCATATAAACAGGTAAGAATCAATAATAAATGCTTTAAATGGAATGAAAGGACCGCACAGATACAAAAAGAAATAACGGAAAGGAAAACAAATAGAAATTTTTAGAGAGATTAGTGAAAAGCTGGGAATTACACATAACTAAGAATTTAAAGATAGGATTTTCGAATACAAAGGGAATTCATGGTAAAAGTACGGATTTCTGAGATCATATAAGGGAATACGATATAATAGTTAACAGAAACATGGGTTGAGAAAATTTTTTGAATAGAACTAAGCAAAAGCTACCAAAAGAATTTAAATGAAAATCTGTTCAAGCTAAAAGAATTCATAAAAAAGGAAGAGCAATGGGAGGCATTATTACCGGAGTTAAAAAACATATAGTAGAAATAGAATCAAAAACAAATTACAAAGAAAACATCCAAGAGAGACTGGTAATTTTAGACAGAGAAAAATGGCGTATTATAACAATTTACAATAACAGTAGAATATAAGAAATACTCAATGAAATAGAAGAAAATATTGCAGAAACAAACGAAAGTAAAATACTATTCGGCGGAGATTTTAATGCAAGAATAGCAGAGGAAGGGAGTATATGCAATTTACTCACCGGGGAAATTAAAAAAGGAAATTCTAAAGACAATACACAGAACAATGAAGGAAAAGCCTAAATTAAATGCTGCGAAGAAAGGGGGTGGAATATTCTAAATGGAAATCATGAAGGGGATGAACTGGGTTAATTCACTTTCATTAATACAAAAAATTAAGCATCAGTCATAGATTACGGGATAGTAAACAACGAGATACTCTATGATATTAAAAAGTTCGAAATAATAGACCAAACTAACTCAGACCACCACTTAGTTTCCGTTTCCCTAGAAAAATAAATCTACAGCAGCCCATGCAATAACCCACAAAGGCAAGTAATGTTGTGGACCGAAGAGACAATAAGAAAATATAAAGAAAATACTGAAAACCTAGAAACACATCAATGTGACCAAGATAAACATATCAGTAATTTAATTTAAGATATAAATAATGCAATAGTAAAACGGACCTTAAACTTAAACAAAAACACGACAATTACTAAAAAACTTTGGTGGGATAAAGAATGCAAGGAAATACAGGTATAAGAAGAAATTTAAGACACTTAAGGAAAGGGCACATAACCAGAGAAACACAGAACCAGAAAATGCGAGAATACAAGAAACTTTGTAAGGAGAAACAAAATAGTTACAAACAAAAAATAATAAGTGAACTCTATAACATTACAGCAGAAGCAGAAGCATGGAAATACATGAAAAGAGAAAGAAATTCTCACATCAAAGTAGATGAAAATATAACAGCACTTTCACTAAGCAGTGAAGAAGAAAAACAAGAAACTAAATTCACAGAAGAAAGGCAGTTAACTCCACAAGGAATAGCAGAATTTCGAGGCATCACTTTATAAAACACTACCTACAAAATATATGCTTCGATACTAAACCAACGACTACAAAAAGAACTGGAATTACAACAAGTAATATAAGATACGCAGGCAGGTTTTAGGAAACAAAGAAGTACTATGGACAATATATACATACTAAACTACATAACGGAACAAGAATTACTAAAAGATCGAAGTAAATTATATGCCTTTTTGTGGACTTGAAGACTGCGTTCGATACCATCGATAGACTTATACAAATAATGACGAAGAAAAATATAGACTCGCATCTAATTGAAAAAATTAAAGACATATATAAAGAAACAGTGAATGTAATAAGAGCGGAAGAAAACTGCACACCCGAATTCTGGACGGTAAAAGGACTGAGAAAAGGCTGCTCATTAAGTCCAACCCTATTTTCAATATATACAGGGTGTCTTGGAAATAGGGGGACATGGCTTAACCACAGATTCCTGAGGCTAAAATAAGATAATTTAACTAAACTTACCCTTATCCGAACTTATACCGTTTAGCCAGTATTCTGCTTCAAAGTTCTTCTAAAAAGAAATAATTTTGCTTATAAAAACAGAACGGTTGGTTCGATTTGGATGAAATTTGGTATGACACTTCATATGGATATGTCATCTTTTAAGATGATATTTGCTATTATTAGCGAACCGCTAGTGCATGAAACTTGAATGTCACGACATTGATGAGACAGTAACTTTTTAATGGCAACGCCGATAACGTAAAATTATTTTTTTTTTCATAAAGATACATTCAATAGTAAACTTTTCTCTCTCTGTTTAATTTGTGATATCTGTCACGGTTCACGCAGAAAAAAATAAAACCTGAGTGACTGCACCCTGAAAATTTTCAATTAAATTTTATCTAGCAATCTGACAAACAATTAAAAAACAAGTAGCAAATAGATTTATTAAAACATTTACAATAAATGTTCAATGTGACCACCATTTTCTAGTATGCAAAGATTAATTCTACGTAAAAAATTGTACTGTACTCTTTGCAACATTTCTGCATTGTTCACAATAGAGCGCGAAACGTCTTGTATCCTGTCCCATAGTTCATTTTCTGTATTTATAGGCGAAGAATACACTTTGCTCTTTAATGTTCCCCAAAAAAACGAATCGCAAATATTTAAATCTGGTGACCGCGGAGGCCACTTTGCTGGAGCGTAAGCTCCTCTACCTATCCATTTATTAGGAAATTGTAAATTTAAGTGGTTCTGAACACTAACAGTAAAGTGAGGCGGTGCTTCGTCATGAAGAACCCACATGTCGCGTCTGAGGGCTAACGGCAAATGTTCCAATAAATCAGGTAAAACATTTTGAAGAAATTCTAAGTATCTCTCTCCATTCAAACGATTTGGTAGAATTACAGGACCTATAATGAAACTGTTGATAATTCCTACCCAAACATTGATTCTAAACTCGTGCTGAAAGTGGCGTTGCTTGCTGATATGTGGATTTTCTTCGGCATACACATGTTCATTGTGCAAGTTCGTAATGCCTCTCCTTGTGAAACAGGCCTCATCCGTGAAGAGAATTGTTTTATGAAAATTATTATTTTCAACTCTTTTTTCTTGGATGAAACGGCAAAACTCTAGGCGCTTATTGAGATCGGCTGGTAAAAGTTCTTGCACAGTTTGAATGTGATATGGATATAACAGTTGTTCTTTGAGAACCGTATGCGCTACATCCTTGGAAACTTCTACTTCTAGTGCCAAACATCGACAACTAATACTGGGATCTTGTTCTACAATTTTCAAAATTTCTTCTTCTACGCCAGGAGTGCGAATTATAGGAGCACGTCCACGATCAGCGGTTACGGGTGTAAAACTTCCTCTTTCCCGAAGACGCCTTTCAACACGTGCAAAAGTTTTATGATTCGGCACGCGACGATTTGGAAACCTTTCGGCGTATACTCTAACGCATCTGCGACAATTTCCTTCGCAATATCCTAAGACTAGTAACATGTCCGTTTGTTCCGCATAAGAATAAGCCATGATTATTATTATTGTTATTATTATTATTATTATGGTTAGAAGATTAGTAATCTTATCTTACTCCTAAGCAACTTGCCAGGATTGACAACTTATAAACAATTGTTACTGCTATGAAAATGAGATATTTGTCAAATAAATGGACTGCTAGATAAAATTTAATTGAAAATTTTCAGGGTGCAGTCACTCAGGTTTTATTTTTTTCTGCGTGAACCGTGACAGATATCACAAATTAAACAGAGAGAGAAAAATTTACTATTGAATGTATCTTTATGAAAAAAAAATAATTTTACGTTATCGGCGTTGCCATTAAAAAGTTACTGTCTCATCAATGTCGTGACATTCAAGTTTCTTGCACTAGCGGTTCACTAATAATAGCAAATATCATCTTAAAAGATGACTTATATCCATATGAAGTGTCATACCAAATTTCATCCAAATCGAACCAACCGTTCTGTTATTATAAGCAAAATTATTTTTTTTAGAAGAACTTTGAAGCAGAATACTGGCTAAACGGTATAAGTTCGGATAAGGGTAAGTTTAGTTAAATTATCTTATTTTAGCCTCAGGAATCTGTGGTTAAGCCATGTCCCCCTATTTCCAAGACACCCTGTATATACAGGGTGTTTCATAATATATACGCAGGACTTCAGGATGTGATAGCTCGTTCAAAAATATGAAAAGAAGTTTCTCATAATAAGCTATGTTTTGTGCGAATTTTTTTTAAGTCATAATTGGAAAAAGTGCAGTTTTGAGCCGCCCATTTGAACCGCCAATGTTTTCTACATAAAAAAAGGTATTCTTGGCCATAAGCTCTAAAGTTGACCGTTTGCGAGAAGAATCAACTGTTTGAAATAACTTTTTTTTTTACTAATTAAACAAAATTTATTCAAACGTTAGAACAAGTAACAAAACCAAACGTTAACTTCATAATTGCAAAATTAAAAAAAACAACAAATCATACTCAGTTAAATTAATCGTTGGAAATGTCCGCCGTTAGCTTCAATGCAATATATATATATATATATATATATATATATATATATATATATATATATATATATATATATATATATATATATTGCATTGAAGCTAACGGCGGACATTTCCAACGATTAATTTAACTGAGTAAGATTTATATATATATATATATATATATATATATATATATATATATATATATATATATATATATATCGGACATAGAAGCTCATTTTAGTAAAGGGCAAACAGGAGGAGTAACAGTAGGGAGGGCAAAATTTTGGTCCCTTGCCTATGCAGACGACTTAGTACTTCTATCAAAGACGGAAGATGAAATGAAATCAATGATCAGAAGACTAGACAAGTACTTAGAAAGGAAAAAATTACAACTAAACGTAGAGATATCGATGGTTATGAAATTTCAAAAAGGAGAAGGAAGAGAGAAATAAATAAATTGGAACTGGAAAGGACAAAAAATAGAAAGAGTGAAAGAATTTAAATATCTAGGATACTCTTTCAAACAAAGCAACAGTAAAGAAAAACACATAGAACAACTGGTGAAAAAAGCACACTTTGTAATGAGAGTAATATGGAGCTTGGTAGAAAGAAAGTTCACCAACAACTACAAAATAAGAATAATGTTATTCGATAATATTTTGAAAAACATCATTATGTACGGAGCAGAAATCTAGGGATGGAGAGAGCAAGAGACTATAGAAAGAATTGAGATAAAATACCTGAAATGGACCCTGGGACTGGATATGAATACACCGCAATACGTTGTTATAGAAGAAACAAATAGAAAAAAATTACGGATAACGGCGGATTCAAAAGCGACAAAATATGAAGAAAAAATAAAAAGATGCGATCCAAATAGAATTCTGTACCAATGCTGGATGGAAATAAAGAAAAAAGAAGAAAATAGACTACCAAGAAATAACCGGGTAATCCACAGGACAAGATATTATGAAAGAAACGGCTATGCACCACTGGAAGTAGAACGAAAACGACAAGAAAACAAGGACATTAAGGAAGAATTGTGTAGAAGAGACCAAGACACACAAAAACAAGACCAAGATAACAAGATAAAAACTCAAGGTATAACAAAACAGTATTCGTCCCATGTCAAGGCCTCAATACCTCGAAAACAAGAACGGGAAATCTATAAAACTCGTAGCCAGGCTAAAATGTAGGAATGAAGAAAATGACAATAAATATTGGAAGAAAGAAGAAGAAAAACATGCAGACTGTGCACTGAAGGCCAAGAAAATATAGTACACTTATTATATAATTGCAGGGAACTACCAAGGCAAACATATGGCCCGTAACATGTCCTAAACGAACTGGGTAGCGGGGAGTTATGGGCCAAGGCGCTGAAGAAAAAGAGAGACAATGTACGTACGTATATTATAAAAGTTCCAGATATAAAATTATATATAATTTTTTAAATGATGTAACAAACATTTACTACTGAATTAAACATTTAATATGTACATTAACATCAACCAAATTAAAAAGTATTATCAACATTCCACTTCCAATTAAAAAATAATATTTGGTTAAGCCCGTTTGTTACGATCTATAATTTTGACAGAATTTTATCTATAGGTATAAATATACTGTATGCTACTGTGCAGGTAATTTGATACAAATTTTTTGGTATAAATATGGATATTCTTCATTTTTTCATATTTTATTAAATTTATAAATCTAAACAAAAGTCAAATCTAAAAAATAATCAAATATTCCCTGAAAAAATTTCAGTATACGGCCGTCTGTATCTATGAAATCATGTCTATAATTATATCCATAAGTCTATGCAGAATTATAGATCGTGACGTACGAACTTACCTAACTGTATCACATTTTATATATTTCGTCTTTACTGCAATTATATTTACTCTCAATTGCTACTTAAATTATATTAAAACTGCAAATGAATAATAATATTTATTCGTAGTGGAAGCTCATAATTGGGTAAATGTTAGCTTCTCTAGCATGCAAAGAAATAAAAAATATACATAAAATAAACTAGTACAAACAAAATTCATAAATGATATATATATATATATATATATATATATATATATATATATATATATATATATATATATATATATATGTACTTCTAACAATACTTTTGTGTAAATAGAATCATTGATTCACAAAAAACCATATTGGGAACCGAATTTTGTTTGCAAATTTTATCCAACATTCCCATTACAAAAAACATTTGTACCAAGTGAAATAAAGACATTTGTTTTATTAAAATAGTAATATATCAGATTACTTGCACTGCATGAATGTAAAAAAATTAATACAGTCGGCGCTCGCATGGCAACACTGTAGGAGTAAAATACGGTAATAATTTGTCTCATGCTCGATTTATACTAATTTTTGTTTATTTGAAAAAAAAAAATACAAAGTGCTCAACGTTACCTATATTGAGAACAAATACGAACAGTGTCATATATACTGAATTTTATAAGGAAGGCTATTTGACAGAGAAGCGCCAAATTTTGAAGTTAAGTTTGTAGATAATATTTTATACATTACTGCTACCCATTGTTGACGCTTCGAACTTTCCACATCACTGCTTGCTAGTTATTTCTGAGTATGCTAATCTGTTCGGTAATGACAAAGACTAAATTTCTATTTCTGTATCGTTGAGAGTGTTTACTAGGAGTGGAGTGAGCAACACAAGGGTTATATTTGTGGCTCTTAAAAACTGGACATAATTAACTGCAAAACATATATTTATACCTAATGACATGTGCGATGTGACGAAGTCACATATTTTTGACCATTTTCTTCAAATTTCCCGGCAAAAGATGACACACAGAGCCATAGTTCTCCATAGACACGAGTTAGTCAAAACTCCAAGTTCACAGTCTTTACAGCGATTCCCATTCTTCCTAGCCGGTCCGTGGGCTTTGTAATCAGGGCAAGTCATCCAATATTTTTCTGTAGGTTTTGCTAAAAAATCGGGATGAAAATCATGTTTTTTTTGTCAAAGCACACTTAGAAAACTTACAGGTTACAAGTGAGGATGTACAACTACAGCCAGCCAGCATACCCAGGCCGCGCCTAACTGTCTGTACAACATTAGGACCCTTAAGAACACAATGCCATTCACAGAACTTGCAGAAAACCACCCGAGAAATCCATTTGACAACTGCAAGAACAGCTGAGCGATGCTGACGCTACGGTCAGCCGCTGACTTCAAGGCAAACTGAAATATATTTATTATATTTATTGTATTCATGCGCTATTTGTATTGTATAATTTTACCTGATGATAACTTTCACGAAAACACTGGAAATTTATTTTTTGCTTATTTTTTTAAAGACACAAAATAAATATTTTACAAACCCAGGCTTCAGCCAATGAGACATCGCGACACAACTCCGCCTCCGCACCAATAAGATTGCCGATAACATCTCCCTATTCGAACGCGCAAATTTCAACCAAATGTAACCAAATTTGGGTATAAATATCACTCGCGGAGCTTAATAAATGACTTCTTACAATAGCTACATCGGCTAACAAAGAAGTCACTTCCTGCTATAGCTGCTTCGGCTATACAAGAGGACCAGTCTACCTGCAGCTTCTGTAGTCTAGAACTCAAAGACATGCGCATCGCGAACCGCCCTCAGCGATCGAGAGTGTCATCTCAGAGACAGGGTTCCAGTCAAGTACGGTAAATATATACTAAGTTACATAAATTCAAAGTTAGAGTCAAACAGACAGATTTCCAAGACATTTTTTATTCTAGTTGCATGTTTGTACATTTGGTGTGAGTTAATAAAATATTTAAGTTTTACAAATTTCACAATCATTTATAATATATAATAATCCTGGACCTCCGACTAGCTATCCGCAATCATAAACTACCGCTAAAACAGACAGTTCACAGAATGGCGCCCGAAAGCAGTAACAGCAAACCCAACACAGGGGTAGGTACGTCACAACGAGTACGTTCTTTTCAAAGAATGACACATAACTAAAATAGGCTCCTAATGGGCAACTTTAGTCTAATTACCGACTTCGTATCTCGCAGGACGTATTAACTGAGACACTTGTATACTCGCGAATAGTACTTACTAGTTGATTTATTAGTTGTAAGGAATATAAAGAATATTTATAGAATTTCAATAATATTATTACTTATACTCCACAAACATTTTCTTCTAATACTTTCCGTGAGATTATACAAATATAAATAAGTTTTTCCAACTTCATATGAAAGAGAAATTTTCCCATAACCCAAATTAATGCACAATTTGCACATAAATTTTAAGCTGTTTGTTCTTTGTAAAAAAATGCCCAGCACAGGGTTATGTAAAACAGATATGGTACGCTGCAATGGATATAAGTAAATTGCCAAACGCCCTTCAAGTAAAATACGAGTATAGTATACACAACATACCTATTATAGTCGTATAAAAGCCAAACGACAAAGGACTTGCTGAATAAAGCTACGAAAAATCATAATTTGGTTTTTCTGTTTAAGTATAGCTTAAAATTTAAGTGTAAGCAGTAATCAGTATAATTTGTTATCTTGGTAAAACAGGAAATATATCCGAATTTGAAAAAAAAACCTTAAACAGTTAGTTTTTCAACTTCATTTTATATTTGTGACGAACGGTTTAGTCTTCTTGGACGTAATCAATTTTACCAATTCTAGTCAAACTTATTTAATATTTAATTGTAATTTTAAATAACTACCTGGATAAACATTGTATTCTTAACCCAGATTACTCCGGTTTTCGAAAAGAGATCCACTGTTCTAGCTCTAAAAAGTATTATTAAGGAAGTAATTGAGGGTCTAGAGAGATAGACTTCTAGCTAAATTAGGAAAATATGGCATAAGAGGAGTCTGCTTAAGTATTCTCACATCTTACTTAAATAATCGCTAGCAATGCGTATATATTAAAGATTCTACATCTTGTAGAACGCGGTTACCTCAGGGCTCTGTCCTTGGCTCAATTTTTTTATTAGCTACAGAAAATATTTTTGTAAGTTTATGTACCCAAATAAATGTGTTCTGCATGCAGATGACACTAGCCTAATCTCTTTTGATTCGGATATTAATAGCCTCATAGAAATGGAAAAACACACAGTAAATCGTGCTATTGAATGGTTTTCTATAAATACCCTCAAATTAAATTAAAAAAACATTCAATCTTTAGCATATGGTTCAAATCGCCAGGGGGGGGGGGTTATTATTGGGATTTAATTTTCCAGTTTGATATAAGGTGGAGTATGGCAGGACTTTGTCGTGTTTGACATTTTAAATATTTTATTTGCATCCATTTTGTTGTTCCCTAATATAACATAAACTGTGTGAATATTATTACTCATCAAAATTCGAAGTGACATTTATTTCGCGATT
Source organism: Harpalus rubripes (assembly GCA_963082715.1). Classification (NCBI taxonomy): domain Eukaryota; kingdom Metazoa; phylum Arthropoda; class Insecta; order Coleoptera; family Carabidae; genus Harpalus; species Harpalus rubripes. The sequence continues at coordinate 36,055,559 of OY720455.1, read as the reverse complement.
GAATAATTATGGTGTAGTGTCAAAACTGACAGTATCCTATGTTATGTCAACGTCGTTATTCATCAAAATTTGGAGTATAATAATAATATATTTTATTTTGCCCTCCAGGAAATTCCTGATGCAAAAGAAATACAGTACGAGAATAAAGTTATTTACATTCATACACACATTTTAAGAATAGTACAAAAGTGAAAAATATTTTTATCTTATATAACAGTAATACAAACAAGGTTTAATAATGACAGTTATTCGTTAAGTAAGAATGATCTTAATTTTAAAGCATTAGCCATGAAGTAATATAAATTATAAGCCTGATTTTTATCCGCGACATTAAGACATGAGCTAATAGATTCGTTTACAAAGACAGCCAATGTTCTCTAAGTTGTTTGTACATTGGACGTCGATATAAAATATGTTTTATATCTTCGTATTCATGTAAATTACATATCGTGTACGTTTTATTGGGGTTAATTTTATAACTTATATTATTTATAGTCAACCTGATCATAAGATTATTACATGTGCGTAATTGAGCTATCAATCTATTTATTCTTATAGGCAAATTCAAAGTTAGGGACAGTTGCGTCCCGTTTTTAATTGGTATAGATTTATAAACAATGCAAAAAATACTGTTAGTAGCTCTTCTTAAGTCTTCATTTCTTAGCTGCTCTTCGTAATTTGTTACTATTATATTAATGCTATTTTTTAATAGTGATGCATTCTGAGAGTCTAATAAGTCCGGAAAACCAATATTTTGAAACAATGTTTTGATTTGTGTGATCCAATTGTACTTAATCTTGACATTTGGTAGCTTATCTAAACTATTAAGCCTTCTATAACACATTTTGGGTTATCTGCAGTCTGGCATATCCCATAATTTTATGATCCAGCCAATTAACAATTTTACCATTTGTAATGATATTTTAGTAATACCCGCTTCTAAACGAACCACATACCCCGGGGTGTTCTGCGGTAGAAATAACAATTTTTTAAAATAATTTGTTTGTGCTTTTTCAATTTCTTCTATGTATCTCAAAATTTGGAGTATAAATAATTATTTACCAATAATAAACTAATTGAATAAATATAATATAAGAATAATAAATATATCATCACGGCTTATTACCCATTGCTGGGTGTGCCAATCTGCTTTGTACACAATATTCGGTAATGTTGAAATATTTGCACCGTGCGGTAGCTTACCAGGCGTCAACTCACGGGCACTCATTGCTAGCGTGGAGAGTGCACCACATGGGTCAATTTTGTGTCAAAATAAATGATAATAATAATGATATTTTTAAAGTATAATTGATGAAATATATCTCTTTTTATGGTCCAAAAAAATTATATTGCAATTACTGTAAAAAATCTTAGAAACGCCGTCTTTGAAATAACAAAATGCACAATATGCATAATTTCAAAAATTAAGAAAATTACCAACACACAACGAAACACAAATTATCGACGCTAAAATCACCTTAATCGCATAATTGACAGAATGACATAAATATTCAAATAATTTAATTATTTGGAAATGATACTCGTAACAGCGGTTACAATATCGTTCCTATTTCATTATTTTGACTTTGGTTGGACGGAGATAGTATATATCTATTTGAAATTCCTACAATAATGAGATAGCGAATAAAAGTCTCATATAAACCATATGTATACGACAAAGATAAAAGTTCAGTAATTCTTGCATCAGAAATTGATGACGAAGGGGGGGAATTACTGTAATACAATGTTTTCATTTGTAGCAATAATTTTTAATAACATTTTAACTTAATTTAAAGAATTAATTAGTTTTCCGTTTTTAAAGTATAACCTTCTTGTTGAGCACCAAATATTTCATTATGTATTTATCATAAATTTGAACAAATGTGAAAATGCATTTTTAGTCAAGTATGCTTTTTACTCATACTGCATTATAGCTTTCAGGATCGAAATAATATTCCATGAAATGTTTTATGTTACATTTCTTTATTACATTTGGACGTTTCGGCAGAACGAAGCTGCCATCATCAGCATTTCAAATATAAAGAATTTTTTAAAGAAAAATATGAAGTTATGGTACTTATTTGTACTAATAATTATTTAACAGCGAAAGGAAACTTTTTTGTGAACTTGGTCAAATGATGACCCACGCAACACAGGCTAACCTGAACTTGAATATGGTTAATTTTTCTTGTGGCTACTGTAGATATTACTTTAGCTGGAATTACAATTTTAAAAAAATTTCGGACAACAAAAATGCTGTACCCAAGTAAGATTGACACCACTTTCCATGCCTTTTTGTATCTAAAGTTGGGTATCTGTTTCTTCTGGTCATTGTCTAAACTTTATTAAGCTTTTCCGGACATCAACTAGAAATTCATAAAGGATTACCTGCACCATGTTATCTGCATGTTCTAATTGTATTATGTTGTTTTGGCTGTCCACACTTACAGTTGTTTACAACTAAATACACGAAGATAATTTTCTAAATAATTTACATATATGTAGGACAAATAAGAGAGAGCTCCAAAATTCACCCTGCATTACTCCTTATCATAACCTCTATGTTGCGTGACCTTGTAACAGGATTAGATGTGCTCACTCAAGAAAGTTACTCGAACGTTTCTGGAACTTTTTACATTAACAGGAAACTGTATATAAAATGGGACCGGTTCGGCGCAGTCAGTCTATGAGTTCAGTTCAGTCCAGTTTACGAGTGCAGTCCAGTTAATGGAGTGAGTCATTCTACAACCGTCCACAACTTACGATAGTCAGTGAACGGGAAAAAACCGTATAGGATGTGAAATAAATAGTGATATAAATAAATATGAGCACGGTCTAGTCAGTAGTGCCAACAATGAATTTCCACGCATGGTGAAAATTTAGTGATATTTGATTATTCCAGAATAATCTACAGGTCACTAGATAATGACGAAAAACTGATTGTGCTTCAAGACACAAAATGTCTCAAATAGTTTAGCTGTTTTCATGATTGCTATATCAAAATTCAAGACACACAAAATTCACCAAAAATGGTCATTCATTTACTCGCATATCATTTATTTGACAAGTGAAGCGTTCGCCTGTTTTATGAATTGCATTGTACACTTCTAACAATTATTATGTAATCATTCAAAATGTTTGCAACTGGTAGTGAAGCATAGCTACCGTCGGAAAATGATGACATTAACCACACTAGCAACTCTTTATTTAATATACATATATTTTGGATACTCTTTCATCATGTATCATATATATCCTATAAACATTTTGTAGCGATTTCATTCGAATTTGCTCAAAAATGTAAAAAATATATTTCTCACTAAATTGCTTAACTGAATGTCTTATTTCTACGAGTAATTACTGTAAAGCATTTTTCGACCTACTTATATAGATCATTTCAAAACTAGACGTTTTTACTCTCTAATTGAAGTTTAGTCAATTTATCAAACATTTGTTAGGTTATATACGTACTTGTTATTTTTTCCCTGTTTATCTACGGAATAAAACAACAGTTCCCATAAAAACTAATTGGACGGTATTATTTGCTTGAAACTGAAAATAAATATATTTTGTGGATTATATTTGATTTGTTCTTCAGTTTACCAGTTCATACACAAGCTGCATATAAAATTTATAAGGAATCAATGTGAATATTACAAAATCAGACAATTTTCCATTTAAAAAAACTGTTAATATTTATTATTGAGTTATAGCCAATCTTACAATCTCTATTTAAAATTTTAACTGCAACAAACTCAAACGAAGTGAATTGTCAAACGAAAAATGCATCTTCCGATTTAATATTGTTTACTTATCTGCAAGATGGAATATTAGCATGGTTTGTAAGAGTGACCCTTAATGGCTGCCTAAAATCGCAGATATTATAATATTTAAATTTAGATTCTTCTTAAAAAGTTACTTTTTCGAGCTTATTATCATTGTATTTTTTAACTAAATTTAATTGAAATATTTTAAATGTTTTTTTACATCCACTCAATTTCAAAGTCGTTACAAAAAAATGTCACTAAAGTGTTGTGACACAATAGCAAGCTATTATAAGCTGTATTCTTTTTGGTTAAAATTTCACATCGTCCCTGTTCACTTCAAATAAACTCAGTAAATTGTTGATTTTTTTTGTCCTAACTGAACTGACCGGTACTTAGAGTATTCACATCCCCCTTTACCGATGCTGCATCGCCCGCAAAATAAACACAAAATTATCTGAGCCATTCAGTTCAGTGGAAGGGGTAATACAATATAATAATGTTGTGAGAAGAAATGTCAATATGCAGGTTTTAAATGTATTATTAAAATTGAGCCTTGGAGGTTGTATACAAATATGCCATATTCGGTAAAGTAAGAATTACTTTTTTCTTCTAGGTATATGTGAAACGTTCTTCTTTTCATATACTTCTCAGCGTTCATCTGAACTCACTTATCAACTGAGCTGAGCAAAAATATTCAAAAGTATATAGCTATCGTGTAATAGTAATTATTTAGAAGTTCCATGTCCTGTTGTCCGCATATCAGCAATATATTATCATCTTATTAGTTCCGCAAAGTATACAGAAATTATTGAAAGACATCCATTTCACTTACCAACTTCTTAAATTGTGACACAAACCTAGCGAGAATACCATTCACAGTTCATTTTCAGATTAATAATAATTTAACGAAATGCATTTTCTCTGTTTCTAGCTTTCGCAGCCACTCAATGTTTTGTTTTTATACTCCATTTAACAAGGCAGCTACTATAAAAATAAATAAAAACATATTCAAAATGCAAATGAATATGTCCATGATATTATTCAGTTTTATACACGTTGCAATTAAAATATGGTTTATAATTAAATACATCCTATATTCTAGCGGCTTTAGTAAAATATTGTTTGATAACATTTTACATCCACTGCATATTTACTAAACGTAGTTCACTTTCAAACAGAATACTAATATTCGAAAATAAAATTTTCATGGAATGAACTAAAATCTATTGGTCTAATCAGTCTGCTGTCGATAGCGATAGCAATTGTATCGTGAGTGCTAAGTTTATACAGTGATAATAATCGTTTGTTAATTTCAATAAAAAGCGCGCAACGCGTTACTCGGACTGAGTATGTCGCTCAGCGGCGTCCCAACAGGGAATTTCATACAAAAAAAGCCACAGTTAGTTATCAAAAAGATGATACTGCTTCAACCAGCAAATAGGGTGACGGTGCAAACCAAAAGACTCAAAACGGCGATGAGCCCTTACAAATGGAAGTAGGATACGTCAGAGTGAACAACAGATTCAGGCCACTGTCTGAATCTGAATCTGAATCAGAAGATAACTTTGACTACAAAAACAACGAAATGGAAAACAACAAAAAGCAAAAGATACCACCAATTGTAATGTATAATTATATACAAAATCATAAAGAAACTGTAGAAAATCTACCGAAAATTCTTACACAAAAATTACATATAAAATATAGGTAAAGGTAATAGAATAATATTCTATACAAAAGATATTGATGACTATAATAAAGTAATAGAAACCGTTAAAAATACTAAATTGGAATATCACACTTATACACTACCTAATGATAAAGAATTTAAAAAAAGTAGCCAAAAATATACCACCAAATATAACGCAGGGAGAAATTAAAAATGATCTAACTACAAACGGTTTTAATAATACTAAAGTCACCCAAATGACAAAAAATCTACACAGAACATGCATATATATATATATATATATATATATATATATATATATATATATATATATATATATATTATCCAGTTTGCTAAAATGACAACTATAACATTAGTCAAAAATTTAAGGATTTGCAACTGCATCGTAACCTGGGAAAAATACACGAACAACAGGGAAGTACTACAGTGTTACAAATGTCAAGGATATGGACACTTTGCGAAAAACTGCATTAAAAAATCAAAGTGCTTAGTCTGTAGTGGTGAACATAATGTAAAAGAATGTGTAAATAAAAAATCTAATGTAAAAAAAGTGCGCAAACTGTAGTGGATCCCATACCGCCAACAGTCCTGAGTATACACGAAACAAGCACAAATAAAAAATAAAAATATCGCTCGTAAAGAAACACCTGGATTCAACATTTCGCAAGAAAAATTCCCACAACTACAAAAACGAAGCCCAATTCACAATCGCACAACCCAAGCTGGATCAGAAACAGCAACAAAGTTAATACTACTGATACGAGTAGCATGAAGGATCTTTTCACACAAATATAACTGTTTCATGGTATAGACGTAAGTCATATTACTACTGTAATAAAAAGTACACTAAATAAACTAAACGGTGTCCCTGACACTATAACTAAAATGGGAAAACTAATCGAAGTAATACTTAATGTATTCCAGTAATGGTGAACACGAATAATAATGGAATTGTTGTACAATTAAGAATAAAGTAGAAGAATTAAAGCACCTTATAATTAAAAATAAAACAGATATCGTAGGCTTAAATGAAACCAGGCTCTCAAAAAAATACACACTAAAAGTAAGCGGCTACAAAAAACAGGGTGTCCCATAACTTCAGGTACATATTAGAAGGGCATATAGTTCTTAATGTCCTGATTACGGAACAAAAATATTTTTTTCAAAATTCAAAAATTAGTTTATGAGGTTTTTGAACGAAACAGTTTTGGGACACTGGTTGAATAGGTTGTGTGTTTTTTTCATTACATACACATCTCCCAAACTTAATTGGTGTGACAAAGCTTTACGTAATTGCAAAAAATTAATTTCATTGTAAAATTATTTCATGTAATAGTTATAACTAATTTCACTATTCCAAATATTATAGTATCCAGGGGTACAAAAAATGTTCTTCTTAAGTGAACTACCCTTAATTATAGGAATTTTGAAAAAATTCTTTTTGTTCCGTAATCAGGACATTAAGAACTATATGCCCTTCTAATATGTACCTGAAGTTATGGGACACTTGTATATAGAAATGACCGCAACTCAGAAGGAGGTGGTGTTGTTATACTTATAAAGAAAAGTATTAAACATACACCAGTCATACTACCCACCCTGAACAACACAGATGCTGTGGCTGTATAACTTATTGTGAATAATGAGAAAATAATTCTTATTACAGTATACATTGTGACGATGGTCACAAGATTTGGATTTAATTTTCGCGTTTAGTATTGTAGTCTTGTGGTTAACAAGTTAGTTTTTTTGCTAAAGTTTATAAATTCAAATCGAGGTTCAAATCCCCCAGTAAAAATGTTGTTTACATTTTTATTATTTTGTATTGATTGAGATTACGCATACAATGCAATTGTTTGATTATATTGTATGTCGTTTATTGTAAAATGAATTGTATTATTGTTTAAAGTTGCTAATGTTTATAAATTTGTTATTTACCTTACAGGTACCGCGCGGTTGAGTGGCTAGCATGCTCGACCAGCGTGCTGGAGATCGTGGGTTCGATCCCACAAGAATTTGTATTTTTTATATTTTTTATTTAAAATAGCAAGTATTTACAGGATGATTAGAATCATGTTTAATAGTATATTAAAGAAAGTGTTTTATAAGACATGTTTTTTTCGCACGTGTCAAAATTTAGAAAACGAGCGTTAGCGAGTTTTCTAATTGACAAGTGCGAAAGAAAGTCTTTTAAATTGAGTTCTTTATACTATTTTTTATATTTTGCGCCTTCTACAATAACATTTACTTACTCAATTTGTGATTATATTTGCAACCATTTATACATTTTCATGTAAATAATCTTCCCTAAATAAATAAATTTAAAAAAAATAATTTCGATATTATATTATAAAAATGAATTGTCAATTAACTAAAAATAAATTAGGTAAAAATGGGTTAAAGAAACGTCATCTAGTACCAACCGTCTAAAACAAAAAATTGCGTATCGAAATGAAGGTCATTACGATACGCAATTGTGTATCGTAATGACTTCATTATGAACGTAAAATATAAAAACTTATTTTCTTATTTTTAACGGTTTTTCGGGGTATAAATACGGGCGCAAGCGACAGTTTTAGGGAGAGAGTGTGTGCTCTGTCAACAGAGCATTAGCTCTTCATTGATTCCCAGAAAGAGAGTGTGTGCTTTCTCGGGGAGACGGTGTGTGCCGTTTTCCGCGAACCTGGTGAGTGTCGGGCGAGCAGTTTGTTAGGACCTTGACTGCCTCTGACTCAGTGCTGTTGGCGTGTGCCGGCAGCTCGTGAGGGAGTGCAGAAGGTGCCTTCTACGGCTACGGATGCCGCCGTAGCCGAACGTTTCCGCAGTGGGGTTTACCACTGTTTGCTGTAATCGCGATTGTCGATGAGTGTTGGTGTGTGTCAACACGGCTCAATTTCGAAATCGCGATTGTTGATGAGTGTTGTCGAGTGACAACACTGTTACCGTTTGAATTTTTTCTCAACTTTGGTGAGTGCCATTGTTGACCGTTCGTGTCGCGGCCTCGTAACTTTGGTGTGTGCCATTGTTACCCGTTCCTTATTGACAGTTTCTCTTAATAAACGAATCCTGCAAGTACCGCTGATTCATTTGTAGTATCCTGTAGTAGGCTAACGATTGCTACTTTCATTTGTTTCGTTATTATCATCGTTTTTAATATATTTTAATAAAATATTAAAATTCATTATCTGATTTTATTGTCAAACACCGAACTCTGTCTCCACTAAGCTACCCGAGCCCTTTTGGCGTTGAAGCCACTTTTTTCAGCGACTCTATAACAGCGTCCTTCACCTCTCCTGTGCTGTGTTATCCACCGAACGATTGGCGCCCGAGAAACCCGTTTTGACAGCAAGGAGAGCTACAGAGAACGTCAAGTAAAGTCGACAGAATGACCATTTTGCCCTCACAAAATGGCGCCCGAACAAGGACTGTTGACAGGCTACATGACTCTTCATTTTGCCATTACAACATTCCCAAAACACTCAATACAGATGATCTACAAACTTTATTTAATCTAATTAACAAAGTAATAATAATGGGAGATCGTAATTCTAAACACGTTGGCTGGAACTGCTGAACCAATAATCGCAATGAAATTAAATTTACTAATTATATTGCCACTCATAATATCGCACTGAAACACACTGATGAACCAACCTACTACCCAAATGACAGAAACTGGCAGCAAAGTGTACTTGACATTGTATTGACAAAAAAATTCAATCACTGTCAAAATATACAAGTACATTCAAAATTAAATTCGGATCACAACCCAGTAACATTTAATATAAACAAAAGACCAGAAACGCACAAAAATTACAAAAATGCCAACTGGACAAGGTATAGACAAATTTTAAACGATAACATCAACCCGAATCCAAAAATAACTCGAATGGAAGACATTGACAGGGAATTAAATAATTTCTATATCATAATAAATAATGCAATGAAACAAGCAATTCCTCTTAAACGAAAAAAAGTAGTTCAAGAAGAACTGCCTATAGATATATAAAAACTCATAACACTAAAAAACAAATACAGAAGAAAAATGCAACAAACACGAAAAAAAACTACCACATAGTGGTTAACAAATTAAATGAACAAATTAAAGAAAAAATCACAATCTGGAAAAATAATAAATGGAACACATTTCTAAAAACCATTAACATACAGGATGGCAGCTTATGGAGAATAACAAAGCATTTTACAAAATTAAAAAAACGAAATACCACCCTAAAAAAGTATGACTATGTTGTCTACACAGACAAAGAAAAAGCCGAAATACTAGCTAACCAATTTGTACGAGTACATGAACAAAATATAGATCTTGGAACCATAAACCACACGAATGTAATCAATAAAAAATACAAGCTGTTGATAAAAGCAAACTCACAAGAAAAAAATACAAATTGCTCACTAACTAATCCAAAAGAAATTAAAAACATAATAAGGAAAATAAAAGATCTCCCGGAAATGACAAAATCACTAATATAATAATAAAAAAATTTACAAAAAAAGCAGTTGTGCTTTTAACTGTCATATTTAACAATAAGCTAATGTATTCATATTTTCCAAATCAGTGGAAAATCTCGAAAATTGTCACAATACATAAAAAAGGAAAAGATAGCGGAACTCCCTCAAATTACAGACCAATCAGTTTGCTTTGTACTCTCAGTAAGATACTTGAAAAAATAATACTAATCCGTATCAATGAATACATATCCGAAAATAATATCATGATTAAAAAACAGTTTGGTTTTAGGCAAAACCACTCGACAGTACAACAATTATCTAGATTATCGGAACACATTACAGACAATTTTACCTTAAAGAAGCACACCGGATTGTTATTAATAGATATCGAGAAAGCCTTCGATACTGTATGGTTAAAAGGACTTATAGTAACGCTAATTGACATGGACTTTCCGAAGTATATTATAAAAATAATTGAATCCTACTTAAAAGAGAGAAAATTTAAGGTATCAGTTAATGGGGAAGAATTCAATATTAGAACAATTGCAGCAGCAGTACCGCAAGGCTCAGTACTAGGCCCAATACTTTGCAGTATCTTCATCAACGACTTGCCCCGTACCGACAGCGTTCATCTTGCACTCTACGCGGATGACACAGCGTTATACACATCCTCTTATCTCCCTAGTGCGATTAAAAATAGATTTGAGAAAGCATTTAACAAAATTAAAAGTACTTCACTAAGTGGAAAATCAAAGTAAACACAAACAAAACTGAGACGCTATTATGCAGCAGACGTCGACCAAAAAACGTTGAAAATATAAGACTAGGAAACAATATCATGAAATGGTAAATATTTAGGAATGAACCTAGACTCAGGATTAAGACACACTCAACACATGAATCAAAGCCGCCAAAAAGCAACAGGTGCAATGTGTTCCCTATTTCTACTTTTAAATTTGAAATTCGAAAATAACTACAATAATTAAAACCCATATCTGTAAACTATTCATAAGACCAATTTTAAATTACGCGTGTCCCGTGTAGAGTAATGCAAGTGATACAAAATACAAGAAACTGCAAGTGGTTCAAAATAAGTGTCTCAGAATAATAAATAACTCCCCTCGATGGACTAAAATTAGTAAACTACATACGACTGCAAATATTGTCACTATAAAAGAACATGTTAAGAAAATAACTGTTATTTTTTTAATAAGTGCTAAATACACTATAATGAACTAATTAACGTAATAGGCAACTATACTATAAATACGTTGAAGTATATAAAATATAGACACAAAATAACTCAACATCTACTGTTATAATAATATGCTGTTAAATGGAATTTGTTGCATACTAAAGTAAACTGAAGCTAGTGAGTTTTTTTGTCTTTTTACCTTCCGTCACCTTATGTAAGGAAAGTATTGTCTTTGGTCAAAAAATTCGGTGGTAATTTTTTGATGAATAACCACGTTTTAGGGTCCCTAGAATACGATTTTACTATATTTACGATGATGTATGTACGTGTGTGTGTATGTGTGTGCGTGTGCGTGTGTGTGTGTGTGTGTGTGTGTGTGAGACAAGCTTTTCTAATGCGATAAGTCTAATACAATTCCAAAATTTATAATTCTTTCGTATTCCCCTTCGTTACATCCATGTAAAGAGCTGATTAGATTTTGGTTATAATTGGTCAAACGGAAGTACCCTCATTTGAAGATTTTAATAGTTTTTCTTGAAAAAACGATGTTAAATATCATTTTTTCACATTTAATGTTATTATAAATATTAAAGAATTATTTATTCTCTATACGCTTTGAATGCATTTTATCCTTCGTATTAAATGGACATAAAGTTAAAAATTATAAAGAAGTTAAATATCATATATATATATATATATATATATATATATATATATATATATATATATATATATATATATTAGTCAGCTTTGCTATAACTCTGGAAACAGCTGCTACATTAAGAAAATTCTGATTGTAAGGTGTCAGTGTCAAGTGCAGTTTACAGTATGTTTATGTTATAATGTTACTGGAAATACAGGATCTTTTGTAATAAACTTTCTGTATGGAATTTGTATAAAATACATACAACTGCCTTAAGGTAAGAAATATAATCTTTTGCAAGGAACTTTCTGTATGACATTTATACAAAATACATAGAACTGACGGAAGGTAATTTGCTGGCCACATCAGATATTTTCTCATAATAAGAACGTAGGTAAAGATGGATAAAGCTCAGACAAATAATAAGCTTACTTTGTATTGTAAAGAGTTAACTCGAAACAATATATGCAAAAATAAAAGAATGTAAGATTATGTATTATATTGTTGACAATAAATTTTTTTATATTTGTTTAATAATTCTGTGTTCCATGTTAAGTCAAGTATACTACTATTCAGTTCAGAATTATAGTCAGTTGAGTTTGAAACTCAATAACTTGAAAACAAAAATAAAAAAAATTATGAAACACTTTTTCGTTTGTGGACTATACGAGTACATTTCACGTAATTATGCTAATTTCTATGTTTTTAAATTAATTAATATAAAAATAATTCCAGTATATATAAAAAATTACATCCATTTTTAGCGCGTTTGAAGAAATACTCATCTCTATTGATGTCTAATGCCTTGTAACCACAGGCTTTGTAAATATTTTCAGCGTTAATTTTTTTTTACTTTTTTATTTGTTATAAACACAATATAAATAAATCGAAAAAAAAAATAGTTGAAAATATTCACAAAGCCTATGGTTATATCATATTTAAAATTTTCCATTTATACATATTGACATTAGATATCAATGAAGATAAGCATATATTGTCATTATTTTTTATTTATTAATTTTAAAATGTGGAAATTAGTATTATTACGTAGAACTGTATAGTCCATAATTGAAAGAGTGTTTCATAATTTTTGAATATTATTTAATCTAGTTATTGAGTTTCGAACTTAACTGACTATAATTCTGAAATGAATAGTAGTCGTATTATAGTGTTTGCGATAAAATAATAACAACTGTTTGTAGGATGCATGAGCATGACTGAGGAAACATAAAATTCAAATATTCTTAAAAATAAATAAATATATCACTTCTTACTATACCTTTCTGGGTGTGCTAGACTGTTTTTATTCGCTTATCTTGCGTGACTTCTTGGGCACTCCCGGGAGGGTCTAAGGACGTAAGGATCTCAATGGTTCTAGTAATAATTTATCTCATATGGAATAGTAGAGTTTAGTTAGTTCGTTGGTCTAGGGATCGGTAGACTGCCCGACGCACTGCGGCCTTTAGGACCTATTGTGCATTCCCAAGGTTTACAGGGGGATAGTACTGTGTCTTATAAAGTCCAAACAGTCCCCCCATGCCAATGTGTGTACTTCTTCAGGGTTAATAGTCGGTGTCCCAAAGGTTTGGTATCTTTGTTAAAGCCTGGCAATCGCAAAGAAGATGTAACGGAGTTTCATCTTCTCCGCATTTCCTCTACGTGGGATCTTCTGTTAGACCCATCGTGTACATATGTTTATTCAATCTACAGTGACCGGTAATGACCTTTGTAGTTGCTTTGATACTTTCCCTACTTAAATTAAGTAGGGATGTTGAGTGTTTTTTTCTAGGTCTCGATATGAAAGTCTTAGAGTGTACCAATCCAGGAATGTCCCTCCAATGTTTTTCATGTTCATCTGTAGTCCATTTCTCAATGTGCCCTTTAATTACTTCATATGCAATGTAGCAGTAGGGTTCTGGCCCAATAGGTTTGGTTTTTGCTCCATGTTTGGCTAGTTCATCAACCTGTTCATTTCCCTCTATATCCTTTTGCACTGGAACCCATGTCAAAGTAATTTTGTTGTGTTTTGCTAGTTCCTCAAGAATGTACGTGCATTCTAGAACTAGTTTTGATTTTAATACATGCGATCTCAACGCCTTCAATGCTGCTTGACTGTCTTTGAGTATGTAGATTTGCCTATTTTATAGGCTCTCTGCCTAATCTCTTGACAGCTTATTTGCATGGCTAGTAGTTCTGCCTGGAATACTGTCGTATATCGGCCCAGTGGAAAGCTAGAGCCTGTCCCTGTCCCTTTGTCCAGAGTTCCTGCGCCTGTTCCTAATTTAGTTTTTGAGCCATCTGTGAACCATATGAGTCCATTAAAATGTATATTTTTGTTGTCCCAGTCGTTTATATCTGGGAATTTAATTTCAAAGTTTTTATTGAATTGGTAATAAGGTTTCCTTCTATCTGATTCTATTTTCAGGATTTCATTTCCGGTCCCTTTGTGTGAGTCGAACCATGGTAGGTTCCCAATTGGTTCGTTGAGTCTATAGTGACAAAGTTTTGCCTCAGCTTCTACTACAATATGTAGTGGTGGTAGACTGAGAATTGCTTCCATGGCTGCTGTAGGTTTCATTTTCATAGCCTTTATTATGCCTATGCATGCCATGCGTTGTATTTGGCTAGGTATGCAACGTCCGAATGTCCTTACATTGCCCCATTCATTTCATGCTTCGTTCAGTTTCAGAACGTTCAAATCTTGCCCATGAAGTTGGCGCGCATCATAACATTCATTTACTAACATGCGCATCGTCAGAATGTCCATGCATTGCCCCGTTCAATTCTCGCTTCGTTCAGTTTCAGAACGTTCAAATCTTGCCCACGAAGTTGGCGCGCATCAAAACGTTCATTTCTTGCCTTTTTCAAATACCTAATTCGCGCGCTCCCAAATTTAAACAGTACACTCCAAAGAATAAATTGCAAAGAAAAATGTTTTATTGAGTAGAAATTCATTACTAGTTCTTGAGAATATTAATAGATGTTGTAAAAAGTGTGGAAATGTCAAAAAATTCAAAATGAAATAAATTTATTATGTACTGTCAAAGTACATTGTAATGTATAATGCTTGGTTTCTCCAGAGCAACTTAAGACTTAAGTCGTGACGTGTTGTGACTTATTCCTAACTGTTGCACCACGCAAAAATGTAAAAATGTGAGACATAAGTAGCATTTTAATGTAAGTCGAAAAAACGGTCACTTATGTGTCATATAATGTCAGTTGTTGTCATATCAGT
Organism: Harpalus rubripes; assembly: GCA_963082715.1. Classification (NCBI taxonomy): domain Eukaryota; kingdom Metazoa; phylum Arthropoda; class Insecta; order Coleoptera; family Carabidae; genus Harpalus; species Harpalus rubripes. The sequence continues at coordinate 36,040,559 of OY720455.1, read as the reverse complement.
TGTTTTCGTTACGGTGCAAGTCTTCAGTGATATGGACATGAAACGTACATTTACAGCAAAGCAGAAAATTGTGGATCAATATAAAGAGATCAGCGAAAATAAAAAAAAAACTAATGCGGTGTCAAATATACCAAAAGACAATACCTGGAATTTAATTGCCGCAAAATTTAATAAAAACTTATTAAATGTTTACACAGATGTGGCAAGCTTACGAAAAATGTAGGCAAATATGAAGGCGAAGGAAAAGGTTTTTGTTTATAAAACGGGCGGTATGGTTTGTGCGGGCCTATAAAAAATATTGATAGAAAATCTTTGTCCTCATATAATTGGAACAAATCAATTCTGTTATATATTTGTCGCATGATTCTAACATTATCGACAAAATCAACTTCGTCCACATTATCCACGACGTTAACGTCGTCAAATTTAGGGACAGCCGGTAAATCCATATCGAATACTGTTGAAACGAATACACACTGACAAACACAATGACAGCTTTGTTATGTTTTATGCTGTTGCCAATGGTTACTACCTACTATACTCTGTTCCATTTAAGCCATTCAGTAGATGGAGCTGGCAACAGCGCAAACTTGAAGTAGCCGCAATTCCATTGGGTAAACTTGTCTCTTGTCTCCAATTTCAGCCAATCAGAGACGTCAAAACTATTCCCTATGCTCTGCAATACTGAATGGCTTAAATGGAACAAGGTATAGGTTACTGTGGAGAAACCGGGCATAAAATACTTGTTATTATGTACAGTAAAGTTTAAACATATATTTTTTTCTCAAGCGTATTATAATACTCATATCATGCTACTGTACGTACACTATAGAAGATACTCATTGTCTTCTTAGTTCACCGCTGGAGTTGGCAGTCGACACAGCAACACAGTTCATATTGAAAATAGAAACTACAATTTAAAAAATTCCAAAAAAATGTCAAAAATAGTTATTTATGATATGTGTTAAAAGTGACATTTTATTTTGTGAGAAGGAAGTTTGGAACACGACGCGAAGCGGAGTGATCCAAAACTTCGAACAAAATAAAATCACTTTTAACACGTATATCATACACTATTTTTTCTACAAACACATTTATTTAATTTAAATTTGTATTTATAAAAAAAATTTGACATGTGTCAAACATGTCGATTTGTTGTTCCATTAGCCATTACCAAGGCAATTTACTTTTAACACTAGAATTAAAATATCGCATATTTAATTGAAGTATGCCGTGTTAAAAATTCAATTTTTAATAGTGTTTGTAGAAAAATTATATTATGATTATAAATATCACTAGATTCAAATTTAGCGCCTAATTTTGTAACTAAAATTTACGTTTTCTATACCGTAAATAAGTCTTCTGGTTAGTGTCTTCTTAACTGGAATACAGTTTAATATACTATTACATCAATACAGGATACTGCGTAGATAGAAAAGTCTATCAAAAGTATTCTATGATTTTATTGTCAAGGAAAGGAAGGAAAGTTGACAATGCTGTTATTAATTTAAACGAAGTACAATATTTATAAATTATTTAAAGGTATGTTGTTGTTGGGGGATAGCCGCGCATACTCAGGCCTAGTGGTCCATTGTACTTCCCCTATACTCAAGGTCCCTTAGCTAAGTCCTATTGTAAGAGATCCTCTGGATTTCATGAAGCGCTGGAAAGAGGATCTCCATGTGCCTTCTTCTGGTGGCAACTCTTCGCCGAAACCGCACCTTATGCACGAATCGTCATTGATTATGCCGATCGTCTTTAGATATTTAAAGGTATAAATATAAAGATTTTATTTTGATATTGTCTAGTAACTTTGCTTTTATATTATTGAAGAGTTAATAATTTTAAATATGAATTTTTAATAATTGATATAAACATTTCTCTTCAACAATAATTAATGTGAAATAAAAGAATATCAGTTATAGCAACCTGTTGTATGAATTTAATAAACTTTTTGTTGGTGATTAAATTTGTTTTCATTATGAATTTCAATTAATATTTGTATTTATAAATATTTAGCATTCAATATTCAATCATTACTTATTTCAGGAAGAGTATCGTAAAACAATTCAGAAGGTTAGAAAGGAATATTTTGCAATACAATATGAATAACTGGATGAAAGGATAAATAAGAAGTGAAATAATAATAAAATTTATATTATCTTCTAAAATAGATTTATTTATATCGACAAAGAAAACGGTAAAATTATACACGGTATTTGTGTCATGGAGGTAGAAATAAGAACGAGAGAGGCTCGGTATCCCCACAGCCTTATGACAAATTTCATGCAAGGGTCCGTTCCCACCTGGCTTCATTCCCCTCGTCTAAAAGCTCACTTCATACTCGCTCCTCTATATTTCTACCTCCATGATTTGTGTGGTGTGACTAACCTCACTTCTGTGATTGCAATGGAGATCAACACAGCATATGGCCAATGTTGCAAATCGGTGGATAGTTATCCACTTTGCGAATAATTGAAGTGTATGGTGAATGCTTTAACTGATACTTTTACTCGTTGGATAATTTCGGATACCGCTTTAATTAATTTAGATTTTATTAAAATCTAAAAGTCAAAACATTGTTGTAAAAGTGACAAGCGCATATAAATCACCTGATTCCAAGTACTTCATGGTTGCTCGAGTCACATGTCTACTCGCGGCCTATTCCCCATTTGCTGATACGAAAGAATGTGGAACTAATTCTTGAGAAACAAGTCATTCTATTGGTTCGGCTTCAAAACTATCCTCTTTTGACTAATAGAATGACTTGTCTTGTGTTCAAGAATCATTTCCACATTCTCCAGTCGCAGCAAATGGACAACAAATACAACAATAAATAACATCACATCTGATGTGATCAGAATTTAATTTAATTAAGCACCAAAAAAGTATAGTAGTAATTCTGATATAAACAGAATATACAGAATTTATGTACTTTAACGTCACAGGAGTGGGGGGTTGTTTTGCATTGGTAAACAATTTATATTTTACCAGACTAATGTAATGAAAAGAAAAAAAGCCTGTTATATATGACAGATTATGGTGACCGAAGTAAATTTAAATATTATTTCCTCTTTTCAAGTAAAATAAAACCATTGTGGTGCGCTTTTAATGAAGTGACGCCAGATAAGCTCTCTAGCTATATTGTAATAACTCATAACTGAAATTTGCGACTAAAAGTAAATTGGCACACTCAGTAATGTGTAATGAGCAAAAATTAATGGAAAAATAAAATGAAAGCAAAGAATTTAATCAAAATTTGGAACAAAATCAAAACTTTTGCATAAACATATAATAAAACCTAAAACCTAACGTAACCTAAAACAAAATTAAAATTCATTCTAATAAAAAATAACTATATTAAAAAAACTTAGTTCCTAAAAATTTGAATAATTGTGGTCACGTCAGCCCTACAATTAGGACATCGGTGACGAAGCCTTAATATTACCCTTGCACATTGCTCACACATGCATTGGTGTCCGCAAGGGACACATGCGTGTGTTGCTGCATGGTTCAGACAGACACTGCAGCGGGGCTATAAATTAAAAATAAATAGTAATAATATTATTAGTATTATTAGTATTATTAAGATATGAACTGTGTAACCAAGGAGTTATGTTTGTTTAAAATGTAGGCTCCGGGATTTAAACTATAGATAATTTTATAAATTTATCCGTAAAATATATAGAAAAAGTATTTATGCAAATTTGTGGAAAATTTAATGCTCTTAATTTTTTATAATAACACAAATAACATTTGAAGCTATTTTTTGAAAGAAAACTATATTGAGCTTCAAGTAAAGTACCACTCCCGGTTATCTGATTTACACCAAAATCTAATGGATTCTTCCCATATTTGAATAAGGTACAAATACAAGGTTTCAAAATTTTATGAATGATAGTATTTGAGATAGAGTCGAGGATCCACACACACATACACACAGACATCATGGTGAAATTAAAAACGAAACTCGCGCGCTTGTCAGGCCAACCTACCGTGAGAACATCAATGAACTAACACTAGCGCCATCTGCCGCCATAGTTTGTATGACAATATTGTCACACAGTGGTCAAACTGTTACAATGTTCTATACTTTATTAGGAAAAAATGCATTTTATTTATGTTATTTAAGCTTAATAATAATAATAATAATAATAATAATAATAATAATGTCTTTCTTCCAATTGTAGTCGTGGCGACGCCGGCGTTATTTGGTCGTTTTTAAGTTGGCATGGTTTTTCAAAAACATTCACTGGGAATGGATACATATTTTAATCCAATAGAATATATTTAGGAAATGATACACTCCATAGGCAGATTCGTTGTCGTCCAGCGTCGAGCCATACCAGAGACTCTTAAAAGCTACGATTGGATCTTCAAGAAGAATTTGAAGCAATTCCCCAAATTTGCATAACAAATTTGATGAATTCAATGCCACGACGGTTAAATGACGTAATTCAGGTTCGAAGTTCGAAGAAGATATACAAGCTATTGGCGATACCAGCAAGTCCATTAGAATAAAGCCACCTTTGTTTTTTTATTTTATAGTTAAGAAAATAAATTATTTGAATTGTTTCTGTTACTTTTGTGAATTAAATTTATTTCTGAATTAATTTGTGCATTCCGTATATATTTTAGAATGAAATAAGCATAGTAAATAAGTAATAACTAACTAAAAACAATCAGTTCATTTCGCTATTTAGTTGTAAAATATTCGGTTAATGGGAATTTATAAAAAAATTCAAAGTGGCCGGTTTTTTTGCCGGTTTGTGTATTTAACTTTAAATACAACATATTGTTCTATGATTGACTCTATTTTCTCAAGTAAATACAAATATTTCCGCATCCAATAATTGATATACTCATAATGATTAATTAAAAAATACAAAAAGAAGGAGCAACAAGATACATAGACCTCAATGATTATTTAAAATTAATTTACTCTAGCGATTCCCGATTAGAGAGCTGTTTAAATTTTGTTTTTTCACGGTTTAATGTAACTAGCGCCATCTGTAGTCTAATAGACGAACTAGGTACATTAGGTTGTATTTAATATTACAGATATAACACTGAAAATCTATTCATCCTGTCCCAATTCATCCCATTTTATCACTTGTGGGATTATGCATTCTGAACATTACGTCATAGGTGGAGGGGGTAACTTTATCACTTGTGGGATTTGGGAACTGTGCGATTATCACTTGTGGCATTGCTACGTTTTATAACTTGTGGGATTGTGCATTCTAAACATTACGTAATAGGTGGAGGGGGTAACTTTATCACTTGTGGGATTTGGGAACTGTGCGATTATCACTTGTGGCATTGGTAGGTTTTATAACTTGTGGGATTGTGAATTCTGAACATTACGTCATTGTTGGTGGGGGTAACTTTATCACTTGTGGGATTTGGGAACTCTGACATTTGTGAGGCGTAGGATTTGTGAATTGTAGGATTATACCGTCTGACACGCACTCAACAAAATCGGTGGTGAGTTTTTGATGAATAAGCACGTTTTAGGATCCCTAGAATACGATTTTACAATTTTTACGATGTCTCTGTGTGTGTGTGTGTGTGTGTGTGTGTGTGTGTGTGTGTGCGTTGTGTGTGTGTGCGTTGTGTGTGTGCCTGTGTTTGTGCGTATGCGTGTGTGTGCGTGCGTGCGTGTGCGTGTGTGTGTGTAACCGGAAGTACCCTCTTTTGAAGATTTTAACAGTTTTTCTTGAAAAAACTATGTTAAATATCATATTTTTACATTTAATGTTATTATAAATATTAAAGAATATTTTATTCTATATACGATTTGAATGCATTTTATACTTCATATTAAATAAATATAGAGTTAAAAAAATTATAAAGAAATTAAATATTATATATTAGCCAGCTATGCTATAACTCTGGAAACAGCTGCTATATTAAGAAGGTGTCAGTGTCAACTGCAGTTGACAGTATGTTTTTATTATAATTTTATTGGAAATATAGGATAGCATAAAATACATGCAACTGTCGGAAGGTAAAGTACAAAATACATAGAACTGACGGAAGGTAATGTGCTGGCCACATCAGATTTTTTTTGTTTAATTTAATAACAGCAATATCACCTTTTCTTCTTTCCTTGTCAACAAAATCATGGTTAGAATGCTTTTGATAGATTTTTCTATCCGGTATTGTTATAATATATATTTTTAAACTTTACTGTATATAAAGATCCATACATTTGTAATATTATTACAATGTACTTTGACAGTACATAATAAATTTATTTCATTTTGAATTTTTTGACATTTCCACACTTTTTACAACATCTATTAATATTCTCAAGAACTAGTAATGAATTTCTACTCAATAAAACATTTTTCTTTGCAATTTATTCTTTGGAGTGTACTGTTTAAATTTGGAAGCGCGCGAATTAGGTATTTGAAAAAGGCAAGAAATGAACGTTTTGATGCGCGCCAACTTCGTGGGCAAGATTTGAACGTTCTGAAACTGAACGAAGCGAGAATTGAACGGGGCAATGCATGGACATTCTGACGATGCGCATGTTAGTAAATGAATGTTATGATGCGCGCCAACTTCATGGGCAAGATTTGAACGTTCTGAAACTGAACGAAGTAAGAAATGAATGGGGCAATGTAAGAGCATTCGGACGCTGCGTGTGTTCCCGTTGTATTTTACTTAGTTCTTTTTTGCAAGTCCACAGTTTGGTTCTTTCGCCCCAGACTATGGACCCGTATTTGATAATGGGGATTAGGGCGGATGTGTACAGCCAGTACAGCATGTTTGGTTTTAGATTTTTGACCAAACATTCTTCTACAAGCCCAGTACAGTCGTTGTACTTTGTCCGTAATTTTATCAACATGTTTGCTGAACGTTAATTTCTGGTCCAATATGATTCCCAGATATTTAACTTCAGTTGGCAGTTTAAGTTCCTTCTGACATAGGAAGGGCATTTTGATGCCACTTACTTTTCTTTTTCTTATAAATTGTATCAGGTTCGTCTTTTCCGGATTTACCGAAAGTCCTTCCCGTATATTTCACGCCCAGGTTTTGGTATAAATACCACTCTTGTCAGTCTCCAGTCCTCCGATATGTGACCCAGAGCTAGGCTTGCACGCAATATTTTGATCAAGAGTTCCAGATAGTATATCTAGCCCCATTAGTAGAGTAACAATTTCAATAACAGTAAAAAAAATTGTCGCATTGTCTGACAGGTTTTGACTTATTTTATCTCAGCTGTAATTATCTTCAGCACCTTTTGAGTTCGAAAAAGAGTAGTTGTTATAAAATTAAATTGTTTTAAAAATGTAACAAAATATATTTACATCAGTAAATTTAATGACAACTATAAATACAAACAATGTAAATTTTATTGTAAAACATAACAGATACAAAATAAAATTTGCTATAATAAATTTGATTCATAAAATAAAATGACAAATTAGAATCACAAATTGCAAAGGCAAATAAGAATGATAAATTCCATTGAAAAGTTACATTAAAATGTAAATATTGTAAAAGCTACCTTAAACTTTTGTTCATCACGAAAACATTCAAACTATTTCATTTCTTGATAACATTACATTGTGTTATATTTTTATTTATCCACATTCACACGTCTTTTTTATATGAATAACCTGTAAGGTTTATTTATATGGGTGAAGTGTAAAAATCGATATATTATTATTAATTAAAGTAGATGTTTATTAAACGATAAATATTAAAAAGATAATAACATTGATTATTACTATGGTTAAACAAATATTAAGTATTAATTTAAGAGTAAGAATATAATTAACAACTTAAGCACTAAGACTACCTATTTATTTATAACATTCAACTGTCCGACCTCTACAACGTCTGTATTCTCAACTGTCCGTATGCCACAACTCTTCAACACCAATGACGAGTATCCTACTCGCCGTTACTGTTCCTGTATACTCTAGCTTTCCAATACTCCTCAACATTAACAATATTCAATTCCACAGCTGTGCCATTATACCTGTAATTTCCCGAGTACTCCATTCGACACTATACTGCATACGCTTTCCACAATACTGCTATGACTATATATATATATATATATATATATATATATATATATATATATATATATATATATATATATATATATATATATATATATATATATAACTCAACCCCCAATCTCATAACTAATGTTATGTGAACAAGGACTCAACTGAACTAACTTCAAATCCACTAGCTGACTTACTTCCGATCTAGTATCTTCAACTGTGCGTATGCCACAACTCTTCGACACTAATGCCAAGTATCAACTTCCACTCGCCGTTACTGTCCCCGTATACTCTAGCTTCCCAATTCTCCTCAAAACTAGCGAATAATCATTTCCACGGATATTTCAGTATACCAGTAACTTCTTGAATACGCTGCTCGACACTATAGTGCATGCGCTCGACCGCGATACTGCTACGCTACTAAACTCAGTAACTGCCTTATTCCCTATCCCTCTACACACCCAAACCCGATCACAACTGAACTAACTGTAGGACTTCACTAACGAAACTGTCTGTCTGTCTTCACTAATGGAACTCAACACTGTGTAACTAACTCGCAGGCACAGCTGCAACCCTTTTATATACCTGCCATTATATTTTGGAGTGGCTAAATTGCAGTTAATCCAGAATTCAAGAATTTTATATTAATGGTTATATATACTTGGTAAACCATTAAAAACACCAAATACCGCTAAAAACTGGGTGCGGAAAGCTATATTTATAGAAATTTTTGAATTTTTTCTAAACTACATATATTTCCATGTTTAAGTAGGTACTTTTACGCTTTCATACGAATAACACTGTTTCAATTAATGTATATTTGCAAAATTATGTCTTATTTTCCTTCTTATCCTACGTTTTATAACATTTTTTATTTATAATTTTGCATTTATCTGTCAAACTACTGTAAACTAACATGAAGATAATGGGCCGAGCGATGTTGAATGTGTGTGCCTGATGTGCGTTAGTTATAGTTTCTCTCAGGATTTTTTAAAAATTTCTTAAAAAATACGTGTGCGTTAGGTATTGTTTTTGCCAGAATTCTTTTTTAAAATTTCTTAAAACATTACTGTGCGAAAGATACTGATTTTGTCAAGATTAAAAAAAAATCCAAAAAAATATATAAATACCTGTTTCCGCGCTCCAATTTTATGTTTCCTTATTACATTTTAGCTAAAATAAGACATTACAACAAAAAAAAATGCAATTTCTACTATTCTGGATAAACTGCAATCCAGTCCAAAAGATTCAGGCGCCCCGATGCTCGCACGATTACGTCATCCCTAAACTTAGACGCTTGCTTAGCGCAGCGGCAGTGCTCACACCTTACAAATCTAGACCCAATTTCCATTCTCTCGCTTCCAAGCGTCGATCTATCATTTATGCAGATTTATCATCATAGTTCGTTTCACCTCTCGTAAGACGGATTCAGAACTAATATCTTATACAATATCTTTTACAAATTAACGTAATTATAATTTTAATTTATTTTATTAATTACAACATTTAGAACGTATTTAAAAATTCTAAATAATTTAGAAATTTGATGTAGAAGGATTTCGAATATTGAGTGTCAATTAAAAATTTGTAGCTTCCATACCTTCCCGCCGTGGTACCGAGAATTTTATATACGAGTATTTATCTACCATACAAATATATCCATATATTTAATTTTAGTCTAAAGTTGTTGACACGTAACGAATTGATTGTTTTATCTCCACAATCATGTATGCTGCTTGTTCAAAATATTGTCAAAACAGTACCACTTCCACTTTTCCCGGAATTTTTTGTTGATAAATTGAAACCGCCAATTTTTGTATCAATGCATTGAGAGAGAAAAATTGCCGATAATACTAAAAAAAATATTGAATACAAATGTACTATTTAAGTCGTACATCTTTTATGATTTTTTGCTTGGAATCGGCATTTTCCAACCTCTATCTCAGCAATAATGTCAAATTTCTGTAACATTGTGAAGAATCTAAATTTATAAAGGAGGTTTTAAATTACGTATTGTAAAAAGTTCAATGAAAAAGTTTTAATAATGTGTGTAAAGTAGCAACAAAGTTAAAGTTGGGAACAATCATTTATTTTTAATGGAGCATATTATTTATTAATTAAATGAACTTTTTTGACAAAATACTCTCCCGCAGCGTGCTCACCCGCGCCTGTACTACGGCATGAGAATTATGTAGCTTTGAAAATACGCAAAACACGTCGCAGTTCTTTATTAGTTATGGCTGTATGTCATTTATTTGTAATAAAATTGAAATCCTCGCTCTCAGAAAACATAAAATTAGGTACGTAACTTTTTAAAATTTTAAAATATGTATTCTTTATTAAGAAAAATCACTTTAAAATTACAAAAAAATCAACAATTTTAGAGCTTCTCCATAGACATAAGAACAATGATATTGCAAAAATAAAAAGTTACAGATATAATATCAAATTTTCTTTACCAAATATGAGAAAAATAAGTATCAAATTCATCACAGATTTTGCATAATTCGCAAA
>OY720455.1:35887515-36025015 GCA_963082715.1 Harpalus rubripes | reverse complement strand
TATATATATATATATATATATATATATATATATATACATATATATATATATATATCAAGCAAACCTTGACATAGGCGTTTAATATGGGAAAACTGATTTTTGTGAATAAAAAGTGTCCGGCATAAAATGAAGCCGTGATATTTAACATGATAATAGTACATTACCTCGTGTTTTAATATTAATTACTTTATTACATATCATTTCGTAAATCAGAGAAAATTATAAATATCTGTCAATAAATATTTGTTTCAATATTTTATTACGTAATATCAAAATAATTGCAATTGTCATTGTAGGTCAATGGTTAGCATAGCGGATTGTGGACTGAGATGACGTTTAGAGGTTGGGGTAAGACAGTATTTTTACTATTTTTTTTTATTTATGAATTAATTGCGAATTATATTGAAGATATTATGTATTATATTAATATGGATATCAATGTTTTGATTATTGTTATCAATTCATTGTTACAACCAAGCACATAATATAAAATAATTGGTTTTAAACAATGACAAAAATTGATTACAATAATCAAAACATTGATATAATAAAAATGCATTATATTTTCTTTTAGTCTTAATAAAACATGATTGAGATAAAATGAATATGTGTATGTTTTGTGATTTACTGTAAAAGTAGGTGTTATAGTTTAAATTCTTATGCTTTTGTGTCATACTGATAATTACTACTTCCATTGAGATTAGTATTTTATCATGATAGAAACTTATTTGTAATTATTTAACTAATTCATTCATATTAATATAATACATAATATCTTTAATATAATTCGCAATTAATTCATAAATAAAAAAAAATAATAAAACATCTGTCTTGACGGATATTCGAACCCAACCTCTAAACGTCATCTCATTCCACAGTCAGCTATGCTAACCATTGCCCAACAATGACAATTGCAATTATTTTGATATTACGTGATTAAATATTGAAACAAATATTTGACAGATATTTATAATTTTCTCTGATTTACGCAATGATAATAATGTAAGTAATATTAAATAAGGTACACGAGGTAATGTGCTATTATCATGTTAAATAGCACGGCTTCATTGTAAACCGGACACTTTTTATTCACAAAAATCAGTTTTCCCATGTTAAACGCCTATGTTTGCTTGTATATATATATATATATATATATATATATATATATATATATATATATATATATATATATATATATATATATATATACCGGGTGTCTTACGCCAACCGACACATGGGGAATTAACTAGGAAAATCAGTAATTGTGAATAGTATCACCCCCGTGCAAGATATGTTAAAAAATTTTATGCTTATCTGGGGATACTAATTCTATAGATAATATTTCAAATCAGTCAATTTACATGTGTAATATTAGAAAAAATCTGATGTGGCCAGCACATTACCTTCCGTCAGTTCTATGTATTTTGTACAAATTTCATACGGAAAGTTCCATGCTAAATTAAATATTTTATTTCTTGTATATTACCTTCCGGCAGTTGCATGTATTTTATGCAAATTTCATACAGAAAATTATTATTTTGTGACGTTTTCTATATACAGTGTAATGTATCTGCAGAAATAAAAGATTAATTATTATTATTATTATTATTATTATTATTATTATTATTATTATTATTATTATTTCTTGTACATTACCTTAAAGCAGTTGTATGTATTTTATACAAATTACATACAGAAAGCAAAAGATCCTATATTTCCAGTAAAAATTATAAGACAAACACACTATGTCAATTTCACTTGACACTGACATCTTTCAATCAGAATTTTCTTAATATAGTAACTGTTTCCATAGCTATGGCTACTTTATGAAATTTAATTTCTTTATAATTTTTTAACTCTATATCCATTTAATATTAAGTATAAAATGCAGTCAAATCGTATAGAGAATAAAATATTCTTTAATATTTATAATAACATCAAATGTGAAAAAATTATATTTAACATAGTTTTTTCAAGAAAAACTGTTAAAATCTTCAAATGATGGTACTTCCGGTTGACCAATTGTAACCAAAATCTAATCAGCTCTTCATATGAATGTAACGAAGAAGTACACGAAAAAATTATAATTTTTGTAACTGTAGTATTAGAGTTATCGCAGACGAAAATTATGTTACACACACACACACATCCACACACACACACATCCACACACACACACACACACACATACAGACATCATCGTAAAAATAGTAAATTCGTATTCTAGGGACCCTAAAACGTGCTTATTGATTAAAAACTCATCATCGAATTTTTTGACCAAAGACAATACCTTCCTTACCTAAAGGTGACGGAAGGTAAAAATTAAAAAGATTTGTAAAATTTCTAGGATTGTTCTTTAAATCCAAAAAAATTGTTTCCAAGTAACGGTTCTGGTAGTATGGTGGTAGCAAGTGCGCTTGGTAATAAAGAAAATTCGGAGAGACGGGTTCGATACCAGCCGACAGAAAAACTTATTTTTAAATTTTTATGTTTCAAAATAATCTTTATTAATAATGTTTTTAATCTTTCATTAATACTTAATAAAATGGATTCGTTATACGCAACACAACTTATTTATTTTATAAAATATAAATCGCACTGAATACAACAGTAAGAATTGAAAAATTACAACAAATATTTGAAATGACCGCCATTTTGTATTAAGCAAAATCCGAGACGATCATAACATTGTTGTTGTCTCACTTTGCTCAGCTGTAGATTTGAAATAAGGCTGCAGTCATTTCTCATTGCCGCTTTAAGATCTAAAGTGGTCAATTCATAATGGCCGTAAATTTTTGATTTTAATGACAAAAAAATCTAAGGGGCAGGTGATCTTGCAGGCCATTTAATTGGTTCATTTAAACAAGTCTAAAAATATTTATTATATTCAGTGTGATTCAGATTTTACAAATTATAATTTATGACTGAAATTATGTTTATAAATAAATATATCATCACGGCAAATTAACTATTGCTGGGTGGGTCAATCTGCTTTGTACGCAGATATCGGTAATGATGTTGACATATTTGTACCGTGCAGGCGTTTACCAGGCATCACATCACATTAAATATGAATAAAAGATTAAATACATATTAATGATATAAATTATTTTGAAAAGTAAAAAAAAATATTGGTCCTTGGAGAAAAAAATATTCCTCATATACTGAGTTGTTATCATCAAAACATTAAAGAAAAAAAATCGTACAAATGTTGAGCAATTTACTACAAAACATTATTTTGCAAGCTGATTAATGTTCTTGTGACTTTTACTTCCACTCCAATTTTAAAATACGTGTGCTCGCGCTAAATTACATATGTGTTGATGTTTGGTATGGACATGTTAACAGGTAAATCCGTGGGGATCGTGACGAATACCCGCATTACGCACGCCACACCAGCTGCGCTATTCGGGCACGCGGCGTCGCGTTACTGGGAGGATGATTCACGCGTGCCTGCAGGCGCGCGTCGTTCCTGCAAAGACCTGGCCCGCCAGCTCGTTGAGGACGATCCTGGACGTAACATTAATGTAAGTAATATTATGAATAAGGTTTTCTACTTCTGTAAGATAAACGATGCATATGCCTTCGTTGACCTAATTTAAAAAAATAAATATATCATTGGCGTACCAAGGTGAGATATATTAGGGGTTAAGCACTATCTTTTGTTTATAAGAAATAATATTGTATTCACAAAATAGAGGAAATATAATTTATTTCTTCTACTCGTAAAGTTTTCCTTGTACATTTAATATTAACTTTTTAAATAGAGTTTACAATCATTGTTATATTCGTTCATTCCTGATTCTAATGCTTGGCCCCCTGTTCTTCCTCATGGGGTGTTATAAAAAAAAATTATAGTTTTCTTTATTTAAGTTAACTGTGGTGTAGTGGCTAACACATCTTTTTGATAATACAAACAATGCTATGCATACGGGAATAGGTTTGTCTCTCGTAAATCAACAATACAGCTGGGAGTGTGGTGATTAGGAGGTATATATAAGCCGTCGGACTCTTGTAGAGTGTGAGATAACCACTCGCACCACTAAATACAGTGACCTCAAAACACATTTATGTGTTGAAGTGATTGGCTAAATGCCAGTAAAATTCTGTCAAGAAATCAGTCGAATTCGGGCCCTATGTACCGACACCGAATGATGGAACTTTATTGTCATTATAATTGTTAAGGTTGTAGATTTTTTCGGATTTTATTCTACTGTGGCGTTAAAAGATGAAAATAAGCTAAAGGCAAAGCGTTTGTGTTTTTGTGACAAATGTTTGATAAAAAAGGAAGAAAACAATTTGAACATATTTTATGATAATATTTTTGTGGAAAATTTGTTAAATCGTAAATTGTTTCGTTTTAAGTGGTTTTAATATAAATCAAAAATATAAGTGGATTGGTACCCTTGCTTTTATAAGTGTGGTTGCCAGTTATCATTGCGCGCATTTAATTGAAGAATTTACAAATAAACAATTGTTCAAAAGTAAAATTAAACTAGCGTACCGAAGTGTTTTTTTTAAGATTTAAAAGCCTTCTGTGCTACAATAATCGCTTGAAATAAAAATCCAAATAATATTACCAAGATTAATTATTGTGAATTGTGAAGTTAGCAATAATCGGCAAAGCAAAAACGATCTTGCAATTACATCTTTGTACACAATGTATAGTGAAGTTTATCATTTTGTTTTGGCGGTCAATAACACCTGTCAACACATATAAACAATTCCTTTATAAATATTTATAACCTTTTTATTCAATCTTCGTATAAGAACACCATGGCAGACAAAACTGACCTAAATTTGCGAAATTAGAGACCATCGAAAATAATGTACAAAGAAACTACGAGGAAATAGCAAAATTCAGTGACGAATTTCAGTCTTTTGAGAGTAAAATAACATAAATAAATAAATAAATAAATAAATAAATAAATAAATAAATATATCATCACGGCTTATTACCCATTACTGGGTATGCCAATCTGCTTTATACACAGATATCGGTAATGATGAAATATTAGTACCGTGCGAGCGCTTACCAGGCGTCACCTCACGGGCACTCATTGCTGGCGTGGAGAGTGCACCACAGGGGTCAATTTTGTGCCATTTAAAATTGGAAATATTTGGCGTCGGTCGGGATCGAACCCAATTCCCCAGATTCGCGACCTGACACTCAGGAACGCGGCCACGAGGCCCCATGATTAGAAGAAATAGTCACAAACCAGCAATATACAATTAACGCTATGTAAAAACAGCTAAAAACGAAAATTATATTTTTATGGCTTTAATGAAGACAACAATAGTAATAAAACTTTGAAACACACTATGATACAGTTTACAAATAAAACTTTTTAAGTAAGCCTCGTTATTCAAGATATAGACTTTGTTAGACGTATAGGCATGAAAAATGATAATTAAAAAGAGCGGTTATTGCTACATATACATCCATAGATTCTTAAGAAAAAAAAAGAACTGTTGAAACCCCGTAAAGATTATATTAAAGACCCGAGTCAAAGTCACTCCACAACTACACTCATCCAAGAGAGGATGGAGTAAGTTAGGCGCATCAGCTGAGTCACCATCGAAACCGCCACCAAATAAAACGATTCCAGGAATATGACTAAAAGTAATATTCAAGCGGTACTAAACCCCTCTCACAATAACTTGCTATCTTGAAAACAGTATTTTTAATCTCGCTTTAACTAATGATAACTTAAATAATCTCTGTGTTCTACTTTGGAATGTCCATTGCTTCAACTTACTATTTAATACCAATATTGAATCTAAGTCCAGAATCGTACAGTCACTTAATATGTATTTGTGAAACATGGATGGATTTGCATAACAATACCATTTTGCATCAAAGTAAATTTTTTGACTGTGAACATCTCTTTTTTGCATTTCAGTAGATGAACTGAAATCGAGCATATCTAAATGTAAATTAATCAAGGCACGATGTCTCTTATGGATTTTTCAAATATCTTACTCCAGCTTGGGAACATTACCTGTTGTCTCCATAGCTAAATATTCCAGACGGAAAATATCTTTTAATCATAGAGCTCTGTAAAACTACATATGCTGTTCAAAAAGGGAGACAAACACGACCCCCACAATTACAAAAGAATTGCCCTGCTAGTATTTATTTACAAAAAAATTACATAAATATTGTTTAACCGGTTAGAGCTCTTTTTAGAGGAGAATGGGTTAATAAACGAATTCCAGTCGTGCTTTCGCCAATAAAGAGGAACTATTGATATGTTTTCTCAGCAAACAATAACTATTTGCCATTTTCATTGAATATAAACGTGCATGTGATTCAATCAATAACAACAAGCTATGGTTTAAATTATATCATTTGGTTATAAAATTATACACCTGTTAAAATTACAGAAGGGTTATGCAGGGGGACATATTGTCACCACCTCTTTTTTCACTTTATTTAAACAATATTGGCACATATCTAAGAGAGACTAACTTACCGGGTATTAATATAGACGGGCGCAATGATATATTACACTGTAAAGTGTTGGGGTAGAAACAAGGAAGATGAAACTCCAGTCGAGTCGTTGAATCTTCCTTAGGGTAGGATCATCGAAAGACGGTTAGAAAAAGGTAGGAAATTTTGGTAGGGCAGATTCAAGTCACTTACAGGCATCGGTGTTGCACTGTAAGTAAATAAAATAAGTACTTCTACCTTTATAACATGTTACATCTTAAGGGTTGATTCGAGCTGTATATTCTGCGTTTAATTTGCGGTACAGTATCTATCATAAAAAATATAGACTTGAAGTTAAAAATATGTAACAATTTTACATTAATAATAATGTAATATATACTATGTATGAAATTTCAAAGGAATTATACACTATAAAGTTTTGACGTGGCCGCAGCTATCGTTTTGGGTTGAAACTATATGCAATCCAAGGTAAAACAATTTTTCCTTTTTAAAAGATGAATGCACCAATCTCTGTTTAGGATAGGAACACCTGCCTCACTTCCAGGTAGACACGAAGTGACCCTTCATATAGTGGGATGCAAATAGTTGAAAGTGATTTGGAATTACCGTAACATAAGTTACTTGTAAATGCCTATATGGTTGTTAAAAATGCTTTATAGTGAATTATATGAAACCCTACATGAGGACATTGCAAGTTCCTTGAAAAGTACTCGTATATTATATTAGAATATAATAATAAATTTATTCGCTTAAAAACAAAAACACATAAAGAAAATGAGGTAAATGAGGTATAATGTAAATTACATAATACGTTTTATCTTTGAGGTGATGCTCACATGGTACGAATATGTCATCATCCTTTACGATATCTGTAAAAAAGGAAATTGGCACATTCAGCAATGGATAATATGTCGTGATTATATATTTATTTTATTTATTTATAAAATTAAGGATATATTCAAAAACAGTCACGTTCACTAGCTATTGCTCCAATTTTTGTAGGTCTTGGAGAAATATTTATTCAGTTTCCTTGGAACTTCTTGTAGCAGACAAGGCAAAATTAATATTACTGTGTTAAATAAATATCTGCGAACTAAAGAGTAATTTATTAAAGTTTCATTTAAATTACATGTATGTTATTTTGTATCGCACTAAATCAAGATGGAGCTTAAAATATAAGAAATTAGTTTTTATACAATTAAAAACTTACACCTGAGTTTCAAGTGCTGTTATGGCGACTGTCGGCAACAAATAACAAAAATTTTACATCTCTCTATTGTTATTAGTTGCTGGGCTAACAAACACATTTTCTGAGAAATACGAAAGCTTCATTCGATCACTTTTCACTTCTAAAATCTTACAAACAACTAATATAGTTTTTCATTTGTTTTTATACATATGTCTACAGATAGACAGTTATGTTTAAGGTTTTCATATAATTTTGTTTGCACTATTTTAAATCAATTGTAATCTGTTATGTTTTGCATTTCACATATTAATTTATCTATTTATCTTGTAATATGCTATGTATATGCAATAGTTTGTTACTAATAAATTTTAATAAGTAATGGAGAATTCGATGTATATATGTGTTCTACGGGATTATAAAAAAATATAATACCTAATATTATTTAACAAATTTTATTTTTAAACAATGTAAATTCAGTAAAACGTACAATTTATATTTTCATCACGGTTTATCCATGATTCTTTTGAAATTATATATATATATATATATATATATATATATATATATATATATATATATATATAATAATAATATTAATAATAATAATAATAATAATAATACTAATAATAATCTGCGTACAAAGCAGATTGGCACACCCAGCAATGGGTAATATGCCATGATGATATATATATATATATATATATATATATATATATATATATATATATATATATATATATTACATTATATCACATTGTTACGTGTTATTACTGTTAAGGTAGTAGCTCCTACCTAACATACTTGCAGTGCAACACGGATGCCTATAGGTGACTTGAATCTGCCCTACCAAAATTTGCTACCTTCTTCTTAACATCTTTCGGCCTTCATACTGTAAATCAACTCAAATGAAGATTTAGCATCTCAATTGTAAATTCATCTTCCTTGTTTCTACCCCAAAACTTTATAGTGCAGGTAAACAGTGGCAAAAATAATTAAAATGTTCTGGTTTACTGTGTTTTATAACTTATTGTACATTATTAGTACAAATAAAATTTGTTAATTATTATTATTATTATTATTATTATTATATTTTTACAATAGGTACGCATTAATCAATCTCTCCGTTACTTATTTGAAAATAATTAGTAATATACTATTGAATATACATAGCATGATACAATATAGATAAATAAATGTGACATACAAAACTTAATTAATTATCTGTGTTCATAAAAATATATGAAAAACTAGAATTTTCCATTAAACATAACTGACAATGTGTAGACTTTTAATGGTATAAAGAAATGACAAATCGTACTAGTTGTTTGTAAGATTTTATA
The DNA here is from genome assembly GCA_963082715.1 of Harpalus rubripes. Classification (NCBI taxonomy): domain Eukaryota; kingdom Metazoa; phylum Arthropoda; class Insecta; order Coleoptera; family Carabidae; genus Harpalus; species Harpalus rubripes. The sequence continues at coordinate 36,016,032 of OY720455.1, read as the reverse complement.
AATAAAAAGAGGTCGAAATAAAGTTTTCGCATATCTCAGTAATTATGTTAGCGCACCAACAGCTGAAGAATTTTTTCGAAGGTCAGAGTAACGGTATTGTTCACTGAATTCCTGAAGAGAGATGTGAAATTTTTGTTTCTTTTATTCTATTGGCGACAGTCGCAATGGCAACACTTAAAACTCAGGTAAAAATATATGTTATATTTTTAATTGTTCAAAAACTAATTTCTTCTATTTTTAAGTCCATCCTAATTTAGTGAGATAACACAATAAAGAAGACTGTATGGATTGTAGAAAACCAGGAATGTTGACAAAGTAAGTTCGACGCATAAAAATCAGAACTTTATAGGTAATTTTTTTGTTGATTTCTAAATTAATATATTTTTATTTGTTTGTGTCAACAACAAAATAATATTATTTAATACAAGAAAATAAACATTGATAAACAAGCAAAAGTTTTCAATGAAACTTTAATAAAAACTCTTTGTTCGGAGATATTTACTACACACAGCAATACTAATTTTGCCTTGTCTGCTACAAGAAGATCCAAAGAAATTAAATAAATATTCCTCCATGATCTACAAAAAATGAAGCAATATTCAGTGAAAGTAAACTTTTTTGAATACATAGGTACTTAATTTTATAAATGAAATAAATACATATATAATCACGGCATACTACTCATTGCTGAGTGTGCCAATCTGATTTGATCACAGATGTCGTAAGGATGATATTCGTACCGTATGGGTGGTTACCAGACAAAATATATTACGTAAAATATAGTATATCTCATTTTATTTATGCATAATTTATTGTATTAAGCGAATAAAATTATTATTATTGTTACACATAATTTATTATTTTGCCTGAATTCTAATAGTAATTACATAATTTTGAAGGAATTTAACATGTCCTCATATAGGGTTTCATATAAATCACTATAAAGCATTTTTAACAACCATATAGACATTTACAGGTAACTTGTGTTACAGATATTCCCAATCACTTTAAAGTATTTGCATCCCACTATATAAAGGGTCACTTCTTCTCTACCTGTCAGTGAGGCAGGCTTTTCTACCCTAAACCGAGATTGCTGCATTGACCTTTTAAAAATGATGAATTGTTCAACCTAGGGTTGCATATTGATCAACCCTAAAAGGTAGCTGCGGCTACGCTGACGACTTGGTTATTTTGTTACATTCTCCCATAGACGTAAAACGGAAACTAGTTGCCTCAGAACAATATTCGGCCGATAATGACCAATGTGTTAAAACGGAGAAGGCAAATTTTTTACAATTTCCTAAAGGTAGAATATGTATTGATATTGAATTCGAACTTAAAAACCAACGAATTGAATCAGTCACAAATTTCTAATAATTTAGGGTTGAATTTTCTCCTTCAAAAAAATTTCCCGACCAGGCAAAAAATAGTTTTAAAAAATGTATTACTGCAATTTGGACCGTTAAAAATTTTTTAGCTATGAGTAAGGCAAAAAACTTGCCAGAAAAACAAAAACCTTTAAATACAATCGTTAACGCAACCGCCTTATATGGATCAGAAAACTGGGGTCTCAGAGATTCTCATGATTTTGAAGATGTCTAATGAAATATGTAATATCTATTTTTCGTTTGCCGATTGGTTAGGTTGGAAACAGAGTTAGTACATATCGAAAAGTTTATCCAAAAATAGATACCCAAAAATAATATATATATATATATATATATATATATATATATATATATATATATATATATATATATATATATATATATATATATATATATTTCGTTTGCTTTGGATCAATCTTTTAAAAATAATAAATATGACTTAATTGGGTAAGCCAAGTAAAAACCTTTTTATATGAAAACAACTGTTACTATATTTGGAATAATCAGTTGAACAATGAGGGAACAGTCAATTCAGGCATATTCAATATCACAAACACATTACACAAAAATCTGATGTGGCTAACACATGACCTGTCGTCAATTCCATGTTTGAAATAGCTATATGAGCTTTAAATAAAGTATCACTTCCGGTTGATCGTTTGTAAACAAAATCTAATTTGTTCCAATAAATAGCAAAAGTCTGTAATACCAAATTTTAGATTATATTTTATTGTTTTTCCTCGAAAATTTGTTAAGAGCTCCAAATTAAGTACCACTTCCGGTTTATCATATGGGTATAATCAAAATCTTATATTGTTTCAAATTATACACAAGTTTTAAATACTCAAATTGACAAGTTTTTAATCATGTTTTAATATAATCTTCAAGAAAATCTGTTTATAGCTTCCTTCAAAGTAGTACATCCGGTTTATCAATTTTAGAAAACATCTAGTATGTCGTTCTGATTAATATAAAAGTCGTAATTACCAAATTTGAAAAGTTTTGGTTTGTATAAATTTATTTTTCACGACAATCTTTTCAGAGCTTCAAATAAAGTATCAATTCCGGTTTATCAATTTTAGATAAAATCTTATATGTTGTTTCCCTTTATATAAAAGTCTTAAATACTAAATTTGACAAGTTTTGGAATATATAATATATTTTTCACAAAAAAACTGTTCAGAGCTTCAAATAAAATATTACTTCCGGACTTATCAATTGTATCCAAAATCTAATATGTTGCTTCCCTTTATATAAAAGTTTTAAATACTAAATTTGACAAGTTTTGGAGTATATCCTATTAAATTTTGTACGAAAATCTTTTCAGAGCTTAAAGTAAAGTATCACTTCCGGTTTCTCAATTTTATAAAAAATCTACCATGTCAGTCTCATTAATATAAAAATCTTAAATACAAAATTTAAAAAGTTTTGGAATATACCATAATATATTTTCATGGAAATCTGTTGACAACTTCATATGAAGTATCACTTCCGGATTATCAATTTTAGCCAAAATTTGATATGTTGTTTCTCTTCATATACAAGTCTCAAATACTAAATTTGATAAGTTTTGGAGTATATCAAAATATATTTTTCACGAAAATTTGTTCAGAGCTACAAGTAAAGTATCACTTCTGGTTTATTAATTTTAACCAAAATCTGATATGTTGTCCCCCTTGATATAAAAGTCTTAAATACTAAAATTTAGAAGTTTTTATTTATATTTTAATATAATTTATTGAAAACTGTTATGGGCTTCAAGTAAACAGTCACTTCTGGTTATCCAATTTTACCCAAAATCTAATCAACTCTTTATATGAATGCATAAAGCTTAAATACGGAAAATAGAAATATTTGGAAGTTGTTATAAGAGTTATCGTAGACGAAAAAATCGTCACACACGCACACACACACACACACACACACACACACACACACACACACACACACACACACACACACACACACACACATACTACACTTTGTTCACATTCCCGTATAGTTCGGTAAATAGTCGTCTGTCCAATATTATGATCCCCAAAAACGTTAACAATTTCACGTTTCGACTATCTGTCCAATTTACCTATAGATAGGTTTGCGTGTTTCAAGTTTAACAACTTTCGAAACTTCTTCTGGCAATATTAACATGGTATATTATACATCAACTATTATGCATTTAATATGTGCAGTGCCAACTAGATTAGACCTTATTTAGTAATAAAATTTGGTGCGTAAAATTGTTCTCAAAACTTTTGTACATACGTTATATCTGTGAGCGCCTTTTCACAAAAGTCGCTTGGAGCGGTTGCTCCTTTGCTCCATATGACCGCACGGCCCTGTGTACCTCCCTTACCTAGGGTAGCGGGAGCTAATAAGTAAATAGAACAATAGGAACGGAAATCAATACAGTTTACAGCATAAGTAAATATGTTGGTATGTATTTACATTAATAAAAGTTAACGGTTCACAAAAAAGTTTAAGCTAATCCTCATTTGCGGATTAGTGAATTCTATTCTTGACCGGTATTTAAAATTACATCTTCATTTTATTATCAAAAAAGTTAGGTACTTGGATTAGATCAGACTATATTTTAAGAAATAAACTGCGAAAATGAGAATAAAATTTGCTAGTCCAAACATAACGATTAGCTTAAGGTTTTTTTTTGTGACTCGGCCTATAAATGGCGGGAGGTATTGTGTTAGCCACACCAGATTTTTGTATATAACATTTTTCTCTAATTATTAGTTCACCCAAAAAAGCACTGGTAATTTTAAGGAAAGGGTCTGTATAATAGTGATATTTATCATGTATTATATAATTGTATTATTTTACACAAATTAATTATTTTACTAATATTGAAATACCGTACATATTTGCTGTACAATATTCATGTTTATCACAGAATTTGCTGCCTGCATTCCTGAAACCGCAAGCAAATGCTAGATGGTATACTAATAAAATTAATTAACAAGCCCTATATCCAGATGTTTTGCAAGTACAAGTTCGTAAACCTAGTCTGATGCTAATGGTGTAGTTTATAGTTAGTTTACCGCTAATTGTCTTATAAATATGGATCACGAAATTTCTAAGTAGGTACGCATTATTTCAAGTTACTTACAACATTTCCTTCTACTAATTTATAGGACCAATAAATTTTACTTTTGGAATTCATGAGATTATTTTATTTTTATGTTTATATTTTTTCTAAAGATTGTACCTTTTCATAATCATTTGTTTCTTTAATTTTTTAAAATTTAAGGATTTTTTTGGAAAAATTGTATATTTACAAAAAATTCTTATTTATTTATGTCGGTGGCTATTAAAAAACGATTCCTGTTGGAAATTCCATAACTGTTTCTTAGTAAATATCAATCATTTAAAAATAAAAACAAGTGGATAGCGATTTTCTAAATTTACCATTCAAATCTACTATTACACGTTGATAATTTTACAATTAGCTTAAAATGAAGTAGGCTATTACTGGAGCAAATATAATTATTGTTAGTGCGATTTCGAATTCGTTGTAATATTCTTATAAATTTGATCCAAGTTTTGTCCAATAGAGGATTTTACCGGTAAAATCGATAGTTGCGCGACCGGCAAAATTTATAACTAGCTGGACAAACACAACCGTCCTTGTATTTGGTTCTGAAGAACTATTATTTTTTGATTTTTTATATTATGATGGTCGTAAGATGTGCATAGGGTTTATGCAAAAGTGATTTAAAATATAAACACAAAGGCAGCATGAAAAATGTGCAGTTTATACCGTTCCCAAAATCTCACGAGAACGTTGGAAAATGTAAGTGAAAATACCACAAAACACACAGTATTTGTACTAAACAGTTTGTGTTTGATATAATGCTCCAACAAAAATTTATCCATCTCCTATTATTTACAAACGACAGGTAGAGCTTACTTCCTACGATATAAAATATTAACCTCAAAACTTATATTACAACAGATATTAAATACATTAAAACAGCGATCTGCAAAATTGACAAGAAAATAACCTTTATTCAAGTGCAAGTATGAAATTAATAATTATTTTTAAATCTTGAATTAAAATTTTTAAATACTTCATTATTTAATAACTAACCTGTCAATCAATTCACTTTTTCTTCCTGTTTTCCACCTTTTTCACTCAAATATAGTGTGCTCTTCAATATTTTCATATTTGAATATACCACCAGGTACATCATCATTTAAACTCATTCTTTAATTAATCGTATTATCACAGATCAAAACTTTTAATGTTAGATAGTTGCGCCATCGACAGAAGTTAGAACTAGCTGGACAAACGAAACCATGTGACGTCACCACTAAAACCCAAGATTTTTTCTAATTGACACCTCATTTAAGTAAATCTGACCTAGAGATTGTTGCGGCGCAGGTCAGTATTTCAAATTTTATGTTGAAATAAATGTTACCGGTAGAGCGCCTAGTTGGCGTTTGCGTAAAGTGGGTGTAAATGGCTGTATTGGAGAATGAGTGGAAGTACTAGCTGTACAATATGACGCCACAAAGTAGAAAAATGCGCAGCTAAGCGATCTTTGAAATATATTCAGCGAAATAAAAAAATATTCTAAGGGGAGTGGAAGGGTGAAACACGCTTCACCTACAGGAGCGATCTGCAGGACTTCCACAATAATGGCGTGCTCTAGGAATGAAAGGAACATAAAAGTTGGCCCACAAATATTGTATAGGAAACGAAACTAAACACTTTGACTCTGCAACAGCAAAAGATGAGAAGCGATTAAACAGAACAAATGCGTAATATTTCGAATAGTTAGTGAAAAGTTCTGTAAAAATATGGGACAAAATGCGAAGACAAATAAGATTTATTGAGTCATTGATGAATATTGTAGATTCATATAAGGGTCCAGCGATCACTACAATTCCTTTTACATATATAAGAATTTAATATGTCTAGCAGTTGCAAACTTTGTACAAATATATGACAACCCATGAAGTTCCGGTAGCACATATATATCTGAATTTAAACATTTGTTCTGTAAATAATATTTTTTATATATGATAGATCTTTTTATTAAATGTTATAAATAATACAGGTGAGAATATATATATATATATATATATATATATATATATATATATATATATATATATATATATGTATATGGAATTTTCTGTTGAGACAAAAAGAATATCTTACAAACAAAATGTATATTGAAATAAAACTTAATGTGATACAATAATATAATGTATACGATAAATTAATGTTAAATAAATGAAGTGTTTATTAATTACATTTGAGAAACTACTACTGCTTTCTTCAAATTGCCTCTTTCTTGAGACTCGCGGGCGCTGGGCAGATTCGGTACATTTTAGTTTATAAAAATAAAGTTTGTACACCTTTATATTCCAAAATGTGTATATTTTTCGTAAATTTTTGATTTTCAATTGTATGTTACTATATGATGTTATGGAAACATCTTGTTTATTTTTACTTTAATCCTTCAGGGATTTTTTCATATTTAATCCCTCTGGGACTGAAATTGAACTTTAGTCCCTGAAATAAGTGATTAGAATCGCTCTTTAATCTCGAGAGTGCGAAAAATTATTTATTGAATACTAGTATACATACTACAAACCCTTACCTAATATTATATCATGTATACTATCCTGGAGAACTTTATCAAACGTTTTTCATTCAGTTTCAGAACTATTACTCGATTTTAAAATAACATCAACTTTAGCACCGCAATAAATTTGTTCTAATGATAAATAATTATTAGGATTACTAATGACTTTTTTTAAACTAAGAGAAAATATATAAGCCTTTTTAAGAAAGATTTGAATATTAATGTTTACAAACCCCGTATCCTACTTATTATAATACATGGATTTTAGAAGATTCGGACTGAAATTCCAGGTTTAGCTTATTCATTATCTCTAAAATATATGATAAAATTTTAAAGTACACTTGGTAAATAGGGATTTTTTAAAGCATTTAATATGGCATGGGCAGATTGCACGTTATCTTCAAGTGAAGGTTTAGTAAAAAAAGTTCTTAAGATGGCCAGTTGTCTAAAATTCTATTGACCACATTTTGCAACGGAAGCCACCGAGTTTGGCTTGGACGTAACACGACGAAATTTTTCATTAGCAAATATCTCACATTCTTTTAATTCAATGCAATTTAGACAATTTTTCACAAGCGTAAGAAGAACATAAATGGAACATAAATGGAACCAATTATAATTTGGATTTACTTTTTCAAATAATGCTTTTACTCCATTTATGTCCCCATCACAACTGCGCAATTATCTCCACCCAAACCAATAATATTTTTTAATGGAATTTCAGCTATCTCCAATCTCCAAAGAATGTTTAATTGCATTAAATAAGTCTTTAGCAGTACACGATTGTACTTCAATCAAATCAAAAAATCTGTCACAAACAGAATTTTTAAAAAAATATCTTAATATTATTGTAAGACATTTTGACGCGCTGACATCCATTGTCTTTTCGATTATTATTGCAAAATAGTTCTCTTGCTTATCTTTTATTAAATTTTCCTTATTTAAAAGCCCTGATATACTTGTAATTAATTGTGTAGCTTTCAGTCGTTTGTTGTGCTGTATTAACTTCCTTGCAATTTTTAAATCCGGACATACGGATGAAGTCATCTGAAGCAGGTGGTCCATCAAACTAAAAGATAGGTTATGCTCAGCTAGAAGCATTACCAGTTTAAGTTCTCCTTCGTTGACATGCTCATCTACAGATTTTTCAGTGGCTGGTTTTTTAAAATATTTCTTTAACTGACGGAAAAGATATTGCCGCTTTATTTTATTTTTTTTTGTAAGATTATGTTAATTCATGTCGCCGTAAGTGCGTTATACTACCAGTTATGGTTACTATGTAAATTTTACATAATGCTTCTGTATCATGTTTCCCCATGTCTACCCATTTAACCTTACTTTTCCATGTTTCATTAAACTTCATATTAATATATACACTAGATTGCTAACTTGTATGTTGTGCACGTAGTCACTTATGAGGCAAGCAACTGAGAGGCAGCCATTGCAGAAAATGCAAAATACGCGCCAAATTTAAAATTACATATAGAAACAAATTATAAATTGGATGAATTAACAGATAATTAAAAATTTATTGCGTATATTTTAAAAATTATAATTATTTTAATAATATAATATACATTTATTACATATATAGCAAATAATATTTGCTTATTAAATAGATGCCTTTAGCATATGCGGTAGAAAATTTTGAAATACAGAACTTGCTGAGTCTAGTTTTAATCTTATATATGTTCCAGGCCTTTTCAAATAATCAGTTTCAAGAATATGATCACTGCATATTTTTAATGCTTTTGTAAGTGTAAAATCTTTTCTTTTTATGGCATCTATCCACAATCTATAAAATATTTAAACCAATAGTGTATAAATATATATATATATATATATATATATATATATATATATATATATATATATATATATACATATATATATATATATATATATATATATATATATATATATATATATATATATATGTATATATATATATATATATATATATAAACAATAATACTTACTTGAAATTTGTCGAGGGTTATCCTAGACACTACAAGAAGACGGCATATTGCCTTTTATTATGGAAATAACTCACTTAAAGTATTTATTCACTACGAACACAACACAAACACCACTTTATTTAAGAAAACTACCTTGTAATGCAATAATAGACCAACGAACGTTTGACGTTTTGCCTTTTCTGCAAATGGCGCCGTACCCCCACCACTTGCCGCACTTGTTAAACGTACGCCAGCTATCCAGTGTTTTATCAGAACATCCTTGTTTATATGTACGTTTATATAACCTTGTTTCTTTTGATTCCTCTATTTCTAGATCTGGCAAATACTGTTGAGAGGTTTGAAAGCTGAAACTGGACGAATCACTGCTACACTGGTTACTTAATTTAGATTTCTTTTTAATGATTCTTAAAAAATAAAACAAAAAATATATTAAGTAATCAATTTGGGGATTTTAACGTCTTTAATAGCTCGCATTGGTCGGCAGTACATTCGAAGATAATTTTTTTCTATATCTAAACGTGACATGTTTTTACTAACAATGATAATTGATTTAAAAATAACATAATTTTGAGTGTACGTATACTTTCACGACAAAAAACTCTATCATGATTGGCTGTAAACTGTTCCTTTTGTTATGGGATATATTTATAAACTAAAAATTACAAAAAAATTAAAATGTCGGCAGAAATCACAGTGAAAAAATATCCGAAGTGTCTGAGACAATAGTATGAGTTTTAAAAAAGGAGTACCAAAGTATCAATGCTGTATAAAAAGTACCAAATTTGATACTAATGTACCAACTTGAACAACACTTTATACCTTGCTTTATACAAACTCTCTAAGCCATTGTAACTTAACACATGTTTAAAATCTATTAATCTATAACTTTTTTTCACGTGCTGACGGAAAATTAAGAAATAATACCATAATACTGCTATACACAAACACTTACCTAAACTTGCGGCTGGACCCGTCAAATGTTGCTCAAATTGGAACAAATAAGTATACAGATTGTATCAGTGATCTAAATATAGTAATCCGTAAAAGAAAGGTGTTTTATGGTAATAAAACTATAAAAAAAAAATATCGTGAAATCTATATTCATAAACAAGAACTTTTTTAGTAACGTATAAGATGTAATTAGCAAATTTATACCCAATATATATATATATATATATATATATATATATATATATATATATATATATATGTGTGTGTGTGTGTGTGTGTGTGTGTGTGTAAAAGTGCAGACTGCAGTACCGAATCTGCCCAGCGCCCGCGAGTCTCAAGAAAGAGGCAATTTGAAGAAAGCAGTAGTAGTTTCTCAAATGTAATTAATAAACACTTCATTTATTTAACATTAATTTATCGTATACATTATATTATTGTATCACATTAAGTTTTATTTCAATATACATTTTGTTTGTAAGATATTCTTTTTGTCTCAACAGAAAATTCCATATACATATATATATATATATATATATATATATATATATATATATATATATATATATATATATATGTATATGGAATTTTCTGTTGAGACAAAAAGAATATCTTACAAACAAAATGTATATTGAAATAAAACTTAATGTGATACAATAATATAATGTATACGATAAATTAATGTTAAATAAATGAAGTGTTTATTAATTACATTTGAGAAACTACTACTGCTTTCTTCAAATTGCCTCTTTCTTGAGACTCGCGGGCGCTGGGCAGATTCGGTACTGCAGTCTGCACTTTTACACACACACACACACACACACACACACACACATATATATATATATATATATATATATATATATATATATATATATATATATTGGGTATAAATTTGCTAATTACATCTTATACGTTACTAAAAAAGTTCTTGTTTATGAATATAGATTTCACGATATTTTTTTTTTATAGTTTTATTACCATAAAACACCTTTCTTTTACGGATTACTATATTTAGATCACTGATACAATCTGTATACTTATTTGTTCCAATTTGAGCAACATTTGACGGGTCCAGCCGCAAGTTTAGGTAAGTGTTTGTGTATAGCAGTATTATGGTATTATTTCTTAATTTTCCGTCAGCACGTGAAAAAAAGTTATAGATTAATAGATTTTAAACATGTGTTAAGTTACAATGGCTTAGAGAGTTTGTATAAAGCAAGGTATAAAGTGTTGTTCAAGTTGGTACATTAGTATCAAATTTGGTACTTTTTATACAGCATTGATACTTTGGTACTCCTTTTTTAAAACTCATACTATTGTCTCAGACACTTCGGATATTTTTTCACTGTGATTTCTGCCGACATTTTAATTTTTTTGTAATTTTTAGTTTATAAATATATCCCATAACAAAAGGAACAGTTTACAGCCAATCATGATAGAGTTTTTTGTCGTGAAAGTATACGTACACTCAAAATTATGTTATTTTTAAATCAATTATCATTGTTAGTAAAAACATGTCACGTTTAGATATAGAAAAAAATTATCTTCGAATGTACTGCCGACCAATGCGAGCTATTAAAGACGTTAAAATCCCCAAATTGATTACTTAATATATTTTTTGTTTTATTTTTTAAGAATCATTAAAAAGAAATCTAAATTAAGTAACCAGTGTAGCAGTGATTCGTCCAGTTTCAGCTTTCAAACCTCTCAACAGTATTTGCCAGATCTAGAAATAGAGGAATCAAAAGAAACAAGGTTATATAAACGTACATATAAACAAGGATGTTCTGATAAAACACTGGATAGCTGGCGTACGTTTAACAAGTGCGGCAAGTGGTGGGGGTACGGCGCCATTTGCAGAAAAGGCAAAACGTCAAACGTTCGTTGGTCTATTATTGCATTACAAGGTAGTTTTCTTAAATAAAGTGGTGTTTGTGTTGTGTTCGTAGTGAATAAATACTTTAAGTGAGTTATTTCCATAATAAAAGGCAATATGCCGTCTTCTTGTAGTGTCTAGGATAACCCTCGACAAATTTCAAGTAAGTATTATTGTTTATATATATATATATATATATATATATATATATATATATGTATATATATATATATATATATATATATATATATATATATATATATATATATATATATATTTATACACTATTGGTTTAAATATTTTATAGATTGTGGATAGATGCCATAAAAAGAAAAGATTTTACACTTACAAAAGCATTAAAAATATGCAGTGATCATATTCTTGAAACTGATTATTTGAAAAGGCCTGGAACATATATAAGATTAAAACTAGACTCAGCAAGTTCTGTATTTCAAAATTTTCTACCGCATATGCTAAAGGCATCTATTTAATAAGCAAATATTATTTGCTATATATGTAATAAATGTATATTATATTATTAAAATAATTATAATTTTTAAAATATACGCAATAAATTTTTAATTATCTGTTAATTCATCCAATTTATAATTTGTTTCTATATGTAATTTTAAATTTGGCGCGTATTTTGCATTTTCTGCAATGGCTGCCTCTCAGTTGCTTGCCTCATAAGTGACTACGTGCACAACATACAAGTTAGCAATCTAGTGTATATATTAATATGAAGTTTAATGAAACATGGAAAAGTAAGGTTAAATGGGTAGACATGGGGAAACATGATACAGAAGCATTATGTAAAATTTACATAGTAACCATAACTGGTAGTATAACGCACTTACGGCGACATGAATTAACATAATCTTACAAAAAAAATAAAAATAAAGCGGCAATATCTTTTCCGTCAGTTAAAGAAATATTTTAAAAAACCAGCCACTGAAAAATCTGTAGATGAGCATGTCAACGAAGGAGAACTTAAACTGGTAATGCTTCTAGCTGAGCATAACCTATCTTTTAGTTTGATGGACCACCTGCTTCAGATGACTTCATCCGTATGTCCGGATTTAAAAATTGCAAGGAAGTTAATACAGCACAACAAACGACTGAAAGCTACACAATTAATTACAAGTATATCAGGGCTTTTAAATAAGGAAAATTTAATAAAAGATAAGCAAGAGAACTATTTTGCAATAATAATCGAAAAGACAATGGATGTCAGCGCGTCAAAATGTCTTACAATAATATTAAGATATTTTTTTAAAAATTCTGTTTGTGACAGATTTTTTGATTTGATTGAAGTACAATCGTGTACTGCTAAAGACTTATTTAATGCAATTAAACATTCTTTGGAGATTGGAGATAGCTGAAATTCCATTAAAAAATATTATTGGTTTGGGTGGAGATAATTGCGCAGTTGTGATGGGGACATAAATGGAGTAAAAGCATTATTTGAAAAAGTAAATCCAAATTATAATTGGTTCCATTTATGTTCCATTTATGTTCTTCTTACGCTTGTGAAAAATTGTCTAAATTGCATTGAATTAAAAGAATGTGAGATATTTGCTAATGAAAAATTTCGTCGTGTTACGTCCAAGCCAAACTCGGTGGCTTCCGTTGCAAAATGTGGTCAATAGAATTTTAGACAACTGGCCATCTTAAGAACTTTTTTTACTAAACCTTCACTTGAAGATAACGTGCAATCTGCCCATGCCATATTAAATGCTTTAAAAAATCCCTATTTACCAAGTGTACTTTAAAATTTTATCATATATTTTAGAGATAATGAATAAGCTAAACCTGGAATTTCAGTCCGAATCTTCTAAAATCCATGTATTATAATAAGTAGGATACGGGGTTTGTAAACATTAATATTCAAATCTTTCTTAAAAAGGCTTATATATTTTCTCTTAGTTTAAAAAAAGTCATTAGTAATCCTAATAATTATTTATCATTAGAACAAATTTATTGCGGTGCTAAAGTTGATGTTATTTTAAAATCGAGTAATAGTTCTGAAACTGAATGAAAAACGTTTGATAAAGTTCTCCAGGATAGTATACATGATATAATATTAGGTAAGGGTTTGTAGTATGTATACTAGTATTCAATAAATAATTTTTCGCACTCTCGAGATTAAAGAGCGATTCTAATCACTTATTTCAGGGACTAAAGTTCAATTTCAGTCCCAGAGGGATTAAATATGAAAAAATCCCTGAAGGATTAAAGTAAAAATAAACAAGATGTTTCCATAACATCATATAGTAACATACAATTGAAAATCAAAAATTTACGAAAAATATACACATTTTGGAATATAAAGGTGTACAAACTTTATTTTTATAAACTAAAATGTGACAACAACAATAAAAATGACAATTTTTTATTTAAAATATTTTATTTATGATTGCATTAACATTGATATTAACATGAGCACAATTTACTAAATTAAACAAACGATTGGTGTTCGAATGAACGAGTGTATGTGATGATTGTGTATATGTTGTTGGTAAATCATGATCATGTGACAATGACGTTCTTGTAATTGTAGGCTCTATTGATAAATCATTTTCATGTCCAAAAATTTTATCTGCTATATTTTTTTTATTTGCAACGGAGTTCTCAACATAACCCTAGGCAACGGTTGCCGATTTCCACCCCCCATGTCTCTTTAAAATATCTGTGGTAGCTCCAAAGTCTGCTAACAAAGACGCAGATGTGCGCCTGAAACATTGTCTGGTGTAGGACGAAGCATCTGGTAAATTAAGAAAAGATGAAATTTTTTGGAGTACCTAGTCTTCCAAATGTATTTTTGCCAACTGGTTGAATAGAACATTTATTCCTTTTGTAATTAACAAAAAATCGCGAATGAGGCGTCTCAGTCTTTCGCAATGCCATGTACATCTTACAGATTTCAACAAAATTTATAGAATTTTTGTCTGAATTCTTAACAATAAAATTTCTATCAATTTTATTTTTGGTATTTTTTATATTAAATAGAATGGCAGAATTCATATCGATTACATCGTTAACGGACAAATTAAGTAACTCATCTCCTCTGCAAGGTCCTGCTACACCTAAAATAAGCGCAACCTACAAAATAGTTTATTAAAATATGTTCATATAAGATCCTAATTTCGATTTCTTATATTTAGCATCAAATATTCCACATCCAGAGCTTCAATTAGAAAACGATCAACTTGGTCCCCAGTTAATATTTTTGATTTTATCGGTTTGTAACCGTCATTTTTCCTTTTAAAAACGATATTAATTTTGAAAATTGACTTGAAGCACAAACCAATTTTGATTTTTCGTGGAAGTACACTAGCAATACATTCTCCGTGTAATTTTAAAGTTTTTTCTCACTACACCTTTTAACAAATACATCGTACTGTTGTTCGTAAATTTTTCTTGACTTTTGGGGTAACAATTCTTTAGTAACTTCTCCCGCAACATTTTCTATATCAAAATTTAATTCACTCGTCTTCTCTTTTAGTTGACAGCAGTACATATTTTTTATTTATTTAACAATTGCTGTACTTTGTTGCAATGGTTACTATTTAGAATAACAGTGTTACTATGATTTATTTATTCGTATCTGCACTACATTTTGAGCAGGCGTTGAGTTTAAATTTGAACAAAATTTTTGACATTTGTATTGTCAAATTGTAAGATTCATTTCTTTTACACTAATATGGTATATATGGTATAAATAGCGTATATACCACAGGACTAAAGTGCATTCAACCCCTCAGGTGATTAGTTCCCTCACCTTCGGCTCGGAGAACAAGAACAAACAACATCTAGATTTTTTACACGCCGCAAAATTAAACAACGTAACACCAAAATTTCTGAAAACAAATTTCAAGAGCAATATTACCAAGAGTCAAAGGGAGAAGATGTACTCAAAATTGTTGCAAATTGAAATCAAACGTCAACATATACAAAAATCATTCATCGATATGACACCACCACTTACTTACCTTCCTACACACAATCGAATACGAAACTCTCATAACAACACTCGAAGAACAAATAATATATAGAAACATCATAAATTACATCTTTGTTTATAATATTAGATTATTTGCAACAATTTTACTTTGTACTCTTATGCCTAAAACCGACAATAAATTTTTTTCAGCTGATAACGCCTGATGATGGGAATTGCTATTCCCGAAATCGATCGCACCATAGGAATGAATAAATATATATAAAATATTCAATAATAGTATACTTATTTCTTACACTACTCATCATATCAACATGTATACTAAACTGGAGAACTTCATCAAAGATATAAAGTAGAACTTTTACATAAAATGTTAAATTTCGAAAGTTTACTTATATAGATAATCAAGAAACAAGAGATGAAAAAATATATACAAATATATAAAAAATATATAGTCGTAGCTGCTGCGCGACAAGGCCAGAACTTAAAAAGGTAAATATTAAACTGAAATATATCAAACACAAATTACAATTTTTTTAACATGTTACATGTGCTCTGTTCCATTGAGGTTATGGAATTAACAACATAAAATTTTATAATAAATATTAGACTTAAGTTACAGTCAATGTATTAAGCAGCGAAAAACTTTAATTTTAACATAATTTATATCATGGATTTTATGGATAAATGCAGAAATTAGTGTAATTTAGTTTTTATTTATTTTATTTATTTACTGCATAATATCTTACAAAAATTTACAGGTACAGATACTTTAATTTTGAGATACCTTAGTTTCACATAGATAGGGCAGTAAATAATGTTCCTATTTTTCCAATAATATGGCATGGTCTACTGTGTCAAAGGTTTTGGATATATCCGCAAACAGACAAATGCAGGGCACAGATTGGTCCACATATTTATAAACTATTCTTGTAAGTTTAGCTATAGCGTAACTAGTTGACACATTTTCTCTGAACCCATACTGTTGTGGGGATAAAAGTTTGCATGTTTCAATGAATTTATGTAGCCTGGTCTTTATTGTTTTTTCTATTATTTTTCCAACTGTTGATATTAAAAATACTGGTCTGTAGTTTTCTACGTTTGTTTTGTCTCCTGCTTTATGCAGTGGTATTACAGTCGCTATTTTCAGTATGTCTGGAAATTTTCCAATCTCAAAGATTCTGTTTGCCAGTATGCTTGTAGGTTCAATTATTTCATGTAAAATTTCTTTTAAGAAGTTCATCGAAATTCCATCTCGACCTGGTGCTTTGTTTATGCGTAGCTCTGAAATAATTTTTTTTATCTCTTCTTCATCGGTTGGTTTCAGGAAAAGTGATTTTGTGTTTTTTGATCCCATGTTGTCCATATAATTAGTTGTTTTAATGCTATTTAATTTTGACGCCATTTTATTTCCTATGTTTATGAAATAGTTGTTCATAACATTACAAATTTGATTATCATCTTTATACGATTTGTTTTCAAATTTTATTTCTTTAATATTGGTTTTTTGTTGCTTCTTGTTGATTAATTTGTTCACAATTTGCCACATATCTTTAGGAGACTGTGAGTTTTTATCAAATATTTTTTTATAATAATCGTTTTTAAGTTTCTTTGTATATAAATTAATCGTATTTCTGTATTTTTTATATTTTAGTTCAATGTCTTCATTATTTTTCTCTTTTAACATTTGTTTGTACAGATTATGTCTATTTTTCATTGAGCTTATTAAATCATTTGTTATCCATGGATTCCTCTTCTGTAATTTATTCTTTCTTCGAAATATTTTGGTCGAATTTTCCGTGAATAAATGAATTTTATTGATGATATATTCCGCCATGTGATTTACATCGAGTTCTTATAATGACAGCTTCCAATTTTCTTTCCTCATGTTCTTACGTAATATATTGTAATCTACATATTTTTTTCAATATAAAGTTGTTTATTAGTATTATTTTTTTTTATAAGGTATTATTCCGATGGGAAAGTGGTCAGTACTATTTAGTTTGAGAAGAAATGGAAATATATTTCTATTTATTTCATTAGTTTTTAACATTATAATATGGTCTATACAGGATTTTGAGTTATGAGTAACCCTTGTGTAGTTATTGATCTTGGACTGAAAACCCTGTTCATATAAAGTATTAAGATAATATTCTGAGTTGTTGTTTTGTTTAAGGATGTCAATATTTATGTCCCCGATTATAATTTCATTTTCTTTTTTGTATTTCAAGTATTTTTCAAAATTTTCATTGAAAACCTCTATTTTTATTTCCGGTGATCTGTATAACGCATTTATTGTGATGCTTTCTTTTTCATTTGATATATGTGCTCTTATTATATTTATATTTTCTCATGTGATAATTTCAATGGATGTTTTATAATCTTGTTTCACATATAATACGGTTCCATCATTTTGATTAAATTGACCATTATTATATCTCATATCCTGCAAGTTCATAAAATTTTGTATTTTTTATTTTCCAAGTTTCTGTTAAAATGATACAGTAAAAACAGTAACTTAATTCCCTTAATGTTGTTTCTAGTTCTTCAAAAAAAATTTGGATGCTACGAATGTTGAAATGGATTATTGAAAACATATCCGAGTTTATATTTTGTACAAAAGATTTATAAGAGATTATATCTTGAAGTTCTTGAGCTTTTTTTTCACTTATTTCAAAATCTTTAATAAATATGTCCATGTTAAATATTATATAAGTATAATAAATTCTCGAAGATGTGTTATTAATTAATTGTTTTCTTTTTACTTTTTATTTGCTTTGAACGAAGTACGAGTTGTCTGCTTGATGCGCCTTCTATTTTGTTGTTTGCCAATGTCGGTGATTTTTAATTTTTTCGAAGTACATCTTCATATTTCTGAGTATTTTGATTGATTTCATTGATCTTTTTCTAAACCATCTTCTTTTTTTCTCAGTATTTTGTTTATTTTCTTTAGAGTAACTGGCTTCGTCTATCTCTAAGTCACTGTGGCAGTCTGTTTCTTGTTGCCGTTGTTTCGCATTTTGTTCAATTCCGTTTTCATTGAATGAATCATTCTTTATATTTCATTTAATTTCTTCTCCCTGGCATCTTTTGGGTGTAATCTTAATATTTTCCTTTCCTATTGTTCAGATTTAGACAAATCATCACTTATAAATATACCCGTATTTTTCAGAGATCCTACTTTTGAAAATATCTCTTTTCTTTAAATAGCTTGTGAGTTCCAACTTTATGGGCCTGGGTTTCGTATCATTTTCTTTCTGTTTACCTATTCTGAAGACATTAATTTTGTCTGAAAGACTTATTTGAATTTTTAGTAAGTCGGACAATGTATTGATGACATTTGTTGATACATTTTCATAGTTATTTTTCAGCCCAAATATCACTATATTGTTCTTACACCTTTTTACAGGGTTGCTATGGTTTCTCTTAAATTCTTATTTTCTTGTTCTAATTCACATTTACGATATCTATTTTTGCCTCCAATTTGTTTAACACAGAATTAATTTCATCCTTTACCTGTTTAAAATCTCTACTCAATATTTTGTATAATTCTTCTATAGTTTTCGGTACCTCTTTGTCTGCGTTATGCATAATCAATTGCACAGATATTCAAAATGGAGAATGAGAGTATTTAATTTTTACTACTGTTGGGAACACTGTTTCTCTTGCATGAATCAGCAGATATTTTATTAATTAATGTGACCTACACACCTTACTGTTGCACAAATCTTGCCGAAATCAATGTCTACTTGATATATCTTTCACTGATTATTTATTTTTTTATTTATATATCGCTTTAAATCTAGATTAGGATAACAAATTTATATTAAAACTGCGTGTTTAATAGTAATTTGTAATAAATTATAGTTAAGTCAAATCACTTTACACTTATCACACTGTTGCCAGTTGGAGATGCTCTTGAGTCAAAGAAGAATGATATACTGAAGAAAATGGCTCTAGCCGCCTTTTTTATATATCTAGTTTGTTTTGGTAATAGTTTAATTAAAAATATGTTGTTGAGAAAAGGGTGGTAGACATGCGAACAGTGGGTTATTGTTAAATGTAGTTATTTCATTTAACAGGTTTTTATTATTAATTTTGTGTAAAAGAATTTCAAACTGTTCTGGAAGCAATAGATTTTTGTATCTGGTTTCGCGATGTAAGAGCGATA
Source organism: Harpalus rubripes (assembly GCA_963082715.1). Classification (NCBI taxonomy): domain Eukaryota; kingdom Metazoa; phylum Arthropoda; class Insecta; order Coleoptera; family Carabidae; genus Harpalus; species Harpalus rubripes. Next base: position 35,996,100 of record OY720455.1, on the reverse strand, counting down.
ATTTGTTAATGAAAGTAGTATGGTTCTCTTCTTCTAGGTGGGTTCCCAAACCTGAATGTGCTCTGATTTTAATATGTTTTATATATCTAGTTTGAATATTCCTATTTGTCAGGCCTATGTAGGTGGCATTGCATTCGTTACATTTTATATATGCCAGATTTTAAACTATCTGGTAATTTTGGATTAGAATTAATTAGCATATTGCCTAAATTTAGGTGTGATTTGCTTGTTGTGGTGATATTATTGGGGAAGGGTTATTGGGTTAATGTTATTAAAAAATGTTTGGTAATATGGTAGGGATAAGTAAATTGGCGGGAGTTTGTAGTGTGAGTACACCAGCTTGACAAGATTTTTATGTTTAATTTGTTCGAAAATATTTAACGCGTAATGTAGTTATTGTTGCTGCCTATTGTTAGTATAGTGTTAAATTCTGTTTTATAATTTTCGGGAGATAAAGGTATGTTAATTAGACGGTTAAAAGCAGTTTTCTTAATAGCAGGGTTGTGGAAAGAATTATATGGAATGAGTATATCAGAATAGGTAGGTTTTCTGTAAATGTTATAATCCATATTTTGTATATTATTTCTACTAAATGTGATATCTGCAAAGTTTATAGTGTCGTTTTTTTCTATTTCTAGTGTAAATTCTATTTTAGAGATTAAATTTATATCTGTAAGGAAAATTTGTGGTTCAGTTTGGGAACCCGTCCAGTCGTCCATGTATCGTTTTCCAGAATATAATGTTTTGACTTAGAAGGAGATTCATAATTTTTTGTTCTAAATTCTCTATAAATATATTCGCTAGTGAACCACTAAGTAGACATCCCATTGGTAGTTCATCAACAAATTTATGTTTTACCTTGAAAATTGAAAAAGAAATGATTTGTAGTAATTTTGTATAGCTTTGGGGCCACTTTTACAATCATTAGATAAATCTTGTATAACGCTATACTTGGTATAAAATTGAAAATCGTATTTTACAAACCTCAGATAAACCACAGATAGAATAAACACCAGTATTTCTTATCCCATGGACATCGGTCATATAAACCTCGGATAACTTTATCCCTTGTTCTTATGGATACCACGTAAACACAAACGATGTGTTGTTATTCATAGGTATGACAGATATCAATCAAGTATTTCATCATCACTGTCAGAATCAAAAATATCATTTATATCATCTAGCATCGTGAAATATACAAATTAGAAGATAGAAATAATAACAATATTGAAGAAAAATAGTCTAACAATAAGATAATTTTATTGTGTCAGTACAAGTGTTGCTAAAGATACCATAAGTAACTAATTAAAAAACAAATATTCCTAACTACATCAATGTGATGTTAGTTCATTAATTTTCATACTGCCAATAAAAAAGTTGTAAATTTTAAATGAAACTAGAGGAGAAATTGTTGCCAAATTTGCTAGAAGTAACTAGGTAAAAAAGCAAACATTTCTAATTGCATCAATGTGACATTAGTCAATTAATTTTTATACTGTCCATAAAAAACTGTAAATTTTAAATAATAACGTATAATTATTAGATATCTACATATTTTAGAGATATTAAACAATAATTTAGCAAATTTCCAATCCCGCATAATGTGGAAAAAATGACCGAAGATGAAAAGCCGGAGGTCGACAAAAAAATTCAAATTTGCGGTGAAAGTAATGTTTCAATATTTTGTGCACCGCATTATTGTTGTTATTAAAAATTAGTGTAGGAGATAAATACTGTATCTGGAATACATTTTTGAAGTCGGAAATGAAATATTTTAACCGTGTCCGAAGTAATTTACAATAAAACATAAATTTTATGACTTTTATTATTATTATTATTATTATTATTATTATTATTATTATATTCTCTGCTGTAAATAATGAAAGTTAGTAAAATATGGTAAACAATGTATGTAGAATTTAGTTTTTAAGTTAAACATCTGTAAATTTAACCATGAGTGAGTTCTATATACTATTTTAAATCAGCCAGCTGCCAGGTAACTTAAGTCTGTACACGAAAAACGCGGGACAATGAATTAGACTATTAGACTTACTTGCAAAGATTATATAACAAAGGTAAGTGATCACTGAATAACAATACAATAGCAATACAATATTTAAATAATTCATGAGGTTAACAACAATTAAAATGTTTCCTTTAAAATGTGGTTCAAAAACAATGTACTTTAAATATGTATCATGTAAAATGTCTTGATTACAGCGATGCATTATAAAATTATAATCACAACACAGCATTTATACAAAAATATATGTTGATTACAGCAATTATATAGGAGCTCATTCATATTTCAACCCCATACATCACCGTTTTTGTGTTTATTTGAAGATATTTCAAACAGTTCAGAAGTTATGGGCCCCCAAAATGCATGTACTCTTGATTAGTTTCGGCTAAAAATGTGAGATTAAAAATGATTCAATCTCACGATTTCTGTTGCAAATAAAGTGTTTATTCTTACAAAAATTAATTTTAGAGGGTTGATTTGTATATTTCCGGTATAAAAGTGGTAAAATATCGGATTAAAAACACATCACGCCGGGGTTTAAAAATAAGGGTCAGGTTAGGTTAGGTTTAAAAATAAGGGTTGAATAATGTACATATTCAAAATTTTACTTTTACTCTCCCCATTTTGAAATTATGTATTTTTAAAAACAAGGCTAACTTTGAAAATCAAATATCTGTTTTGACTAACAAAAATATCAACTGTTACTTTGACAGGGGTGGTTAAAAATTCATAATTCAAAAGCGTCGAAAGATATTCCAAATCTGTGTAAACGAATACACAGAGGAATGATTGAATTATATTTGAGACAAATTTTTAATAGATTGGATAAAGGGTGCAAAGTTGTAAACGGAATAAATATTAATGAAATAAAAATTATATATATATATATATATATATATATATATATAATTTTTTACCTCTTAGCCGTTTGTTCAAGAAGTACTATATTTTGGTATAAAAATCATCTGGGGTCTGATTTTGTAACTTTGGAATCTACTGCAGATTGATATCTATCAGTTTTCAATTCATAAACAAACAAGAAAACAGTGAACTTAGCGAGCGTCGTTCGAAATCTGACATATATTACCAAAATAGCAAGCCAACCAAATCACCCACCATATCTTTGATCCTCTGTCTCCATCTCCAACAACATCTATATAAAACCATTAAGTTTACCAAAACCATATCCTTCAAATGCTCAACTCTATTAACCACAGCATACCTAATATTCACAAACATAATCTTTCCAAAATGCCGCCCATGATCTACTAAAATACCCAACGTAAAACAAAGTGGGTACAGCATTCGTAACTCAGGACCAAGTGCAGAAGTACCATTTAGCTACCGAAACAAGTATATTTACAACCGAAATATATGAAATATACTGTCTCGTGAACATATTAAAAATTTAAACCATAAAATATCATGCATTATATGCTCTGATTCCCTCAAAACGATCCAATCCATCAAAACAAATGATGCCAAAGCCATAATCAAACAAAATATTTAATGACTGAAACAACTAATAGAAGAACCAAATAACAAACAAACTCCAAAAAATCCAAGAAAATATTGAGAAAAGAAGACAATAAAAACTGTACTGGAAAAGAACAAGTTATATTCACCAGAATGAAAATAGGTTACATAAAAATGGCTCATAAATATCTTTCTGATAAAACTGACCCGCCAATCTGTGATAAATGTAACGTTTAAATATCCATAGTACACCTGCAAATACACTGCATCAAATATAGCGATGAAAGATGGAAACACAAAATACCAGGCACCATCAAGGATGCACTAAATACAAATAATTATAAATCTATTTTGAATTACATTAAAGACATCAATTTATACTATAAATGTAATTGTATTTATAATATCAAATATGTCATTGTAACTAATTATATATAATGATAATACTTATTGGGTGAAGCTAAATTAACATGAAAAAAAGTTTTTTCAACTAAATTAAGAACATGTTTCCAAATTCTTCTGGCAGCTGAGTAAAAAAGAGCAAACCGGGATATCTCCCGATATTCCAGCAAGTTAGTCATCCCCTAATTAAAAAAAATTCAAAAAGAAATGACTTTGTGTAAGCAGGTTATTAGAGGTGCCAAATGTCATGGTCTATAAAATGCGCAGATTAAGAAGATAGATATCCAGAAAAATGTCAGGCAATTAAAGAGAGAGAAAGAAAGAGTTTTGTTTTCTGTCCAACAGCGTACCACGTTTGGCACGGATTGTACGTATAAAGCGAGTATAACGTTCCGAGTTCTGTGAGTTAGGTACGTTAGGGTAGATTATTTTTAAAAAGATTGACACTTAAATTTTAAGTGTTCCTTAAATTGACAAAATCAAACAAAACGAATGAATCGTCACACACGCACTGGCAATTTCGGTGGGCATGTCGTGTGGGCAGGTTGCGCGGACCTTTTGGGTGGGCAGATTAAGTAGGGAGGCAATTTACGTAAGCAGTTTGGGTGGGCATGTTGCGTGAGAAGTCTAGCTATTTCTCTGTCTACCTTAATCATTTTCTAGTGGTTTTTATAAAAATTGCACGCGCAGATTGTTATTTTAGTTTAGGTAGGCATGTTACGTGGCAGTTTGGGTGGATATGTTGCGCGGGCAAGTTGGGTGGGCAGTTTAAGTGAGCATGTTGCAGTGGTATTTTGGGTGGGCATGTTGCGTGGGCAGTTTGGGTGGGCATGTTGCGTGGGCAGTTTAAGTTAGCGGTTTGGATAGGCATATTGCGTTGGCAGTTTGGGTGAACATGTTGCGTGGGCAGTTTAGGTGGGCATGTTGCGTGGGCAGTTTGGGTGGGCATGTTGCGTGGGCAGCTTTGGTGGTCAGGACAGAATTCAAACAATTTGAAAAACAGTTAGCGTTAGCACTTTAGGTTTAAAGTGTGCCTAGACAAGTAAGATCTACGTGTAGACTATTCTAAAACAGTATCGACGGAGCCCTAGGGGAAGCTCGGCGTAGCCGAGTTTTCGCTAGTTCACATACTAATAACTCACTATTTTCTAAAGTTAAAGACCCAATAAATAAAGATCAACAATCCAACATTGTTTATAAAATTCCATGCAGTGAATGTGAGGAGGTTTATGTTGGACACATAAAAGTGATTGCAGATTAAGAGCTAATGTTTGTGCCTTATCACATGTTAATGAGACCTCACATCGTATCGACTACAATAATTCCTCAATACTTGAAATCGAAACCAATGATAGCAAACGTCGGTTTCTAGAAATGGTCCACATTAATAAAGAGAGTCCTACAATGAACAGAAGAACTGATGTTAGTGGATTGAGCTCTATCTACAATTATATTCTTAAGTATCGAGATTTACGTCGGTCTAACGTTACTTTGAATTCCATCTGATTTTAATATTGAATTATATTAATTTTCTCGCTTACACTTCTTTGTAAACTTAATTTGTTGCTAATTTTGTTCATTAGTTCGAACATGTTGTTTATTAACAAAATTGTTCATTCATGTTAGTGATGTTTTATCGTTTTGACATCATCTGTTCTAAATCTCTTCCCATCGACTTTCATATATTAACTTAATTCATTTATTAATCTGGATTTAAATTTAAAATGTTACAAACTTATTTCAAAACACAACCATTTTTTGTTCTTATGACTGCTTTGTTTAAACTATAACCTCAAGTAGTAAGTACTTGCTGTGCACATTTTTTGTAACATGTAATATTATGATCATTGTAACCTTTTTGTAGTTATCCTGAGGAGGGAATGAAATAATTCCGAAAGCTTGATAATAACTTTTAAGAGTTTTATTCAAAATTAATCATCATCCTGACTGCTCACTTGTGAATTTCACTTTTCTATATGTATATATATATATATATATATATATATATATATATATATATATATATATATATATACAGGATGATGACTTGAACGACGCAACATAGGGGTTTCAATGGTAAAATCTTAATTATTATTATTATTATTATATATATATATATATATATATATATATATATATATATAGCATAGGGCTTTGTAAAATCTTAATAATTATATATATATATATATATATATATATATATATATATATATAAAGCATAGGGGTTTGAATGGTAAAATATTAATGTGCAGTTATTTGTTTCCCTAATTATTTTACAGAAATATTGTATTTAGGTTTTTGCTACAGAAATTATTTAATTATTCAATTTCCAGAACCGTAAAAATAGTCGAAAATAATAATAACATTTTTGTAAAAATTATTGATGCCATGGACAAAAATTTAAACGTCAAGAATCTATGACGATCTTTATGTGGTTGAAATTCTTTTGGAATAAATTTTTATTTTTCTTTACAGTACCTACCATAGTAAGTCCGTTAGAAAGTAAATTATGAGCTAATGTCAAATCAATAAAATAATTTGCAAAAGTGACGTTCCTGTTTGTCCTATAATATGGCTCCGTAAGAGATGCAACAACTTTCCTTCCAAGACCTTGTATCACTGTATTTCCTTCTTTTGCACACTGATGTCGTTTAGAAGGTAAAATGTTTCAGAGTCACATACCCACCAGATTTTCATACCGTATTTATCCGGTTTCGAGGGTATACACTGTTTGAAAGGACAGCGTCCTCTGTAAGAAACTAGTTGTTCATCTACAGTTATATTTTTAATTACTTTCTCCCATATATCACGGATGGCAGCCAGTTTGTCTTTTTTACGGCGTTCGGCTATAGTTTCTTCGTTATCAAATCTAATAAAATGTAGCAAGTTCTTGAATCTATTCAAGCCTTGGTGGGCCATAAACAGGACTCCATAGAACATCGTAACTAGTATTATTAAACTTCAATTGGCCAGCAGTAAGCAGAAGTCCAAAAAATGCATAAAGTTCTATTTTTCGCAACACTTCCATTTTTCTGCCGAAAGCACGCGAATTGCTTCAGTTTTTGTTTTTGACAATTTCCTCAACAATTTCATCTGTCATATATAAATAGAAGCAGTCCACAGGATTTTCTAAATATTTTCCTGGTGGAAGACAAACCTTATGTAATAGACATCTTATTATATTACACACCCTAGTACAACCTGTAGAATAAGGTTCGTGTGACCACTCCGTCCCATCTTTCTCTGTATACATGCGAACCGACAGTCTTTCCACAGCAGTTTCCTCTTCATTTATATCCTCCAATTCTTCATTATCGACACATTGAAAATCAGCATCCTCACTTGCCGTAGATATATGATCATCTTCAGATGCTGATTTAGTGTCTGAATAATTGATGGTATACGCCTCTTCACCGTCTGACAAGCAGTCAATAATTTCTTGCAGTTCCTTGTCAGTGAGCCCTATATTTGTCATAATCTCCGTTATATTGAAATACTAGCTGCAATATTTTGATCAAATTTATAATGCTCGTATTTACCAGAACTATGTGAAAGGTACATGCCTGATAAAAATACACTTTCTTGTACGCAAAGGTGAAAATACAAGTTAGCTTACAAGATGACTTTTAGACCAATGAATATAAAACTATTATCAAGTTACATGAATACGCATGCGTATTTTGCGCTAAAGTAACACATGTTTATAATTCAGCACATGCGCATTTTCCATGTAAACTTTACGTATATATAAGATATGAGTTCGCTGGACTCGTACTATACGGCTAGGTCAGAAAATTATTAAATTGTTTAATTTTATAAAATAATTTTTTAAAATTTATTTTATCAATATGGATATTGTTGACGTTTATCACTGTCAAGTGTCAAACAATGAAATTAATATAATCATAGAAGGCAACACCTTTCATTAATGAAATAGTATGCCGTGATAAAAACAAGTATTGTATCAATTCATGATTTAAAAAGTTGTATCATTTTCTTGTGTAATATATGTCATATAATTTGAATAAAAGAATTTAAACACTGCGTAATTCAATAGGTTATGGGCCCAGAACGTGGGACAGAAGAATAAGGGCAGTGAAAAGTAAAGTGACTTTGGAAAGTATAGAATTATATTTTTTAGAAAAATGGAACAAGGAACTATAAAGTTAAAAGGAGAAAGTAATTGGAATTTGTGGAAATTTCAGATTACTATTATACTGAAGTCAAAACAAGTATATGACGTAGTTACAAATGCGTGTAGAAGACCAGAGGTCAGAGAAGATGAATGGTTGAGAAGAGATACAAGGGCACAAGAAATTATCGTGACCAGAATGGAGGAAGGACCGCTACTACATATTTTATCTTGTAATACAGCTGAAGAAATTTGGTCAAAATTGTTGACAGTCTACGAACAAAAATCTGAAGTCAGCGTTCATCTGATCCAACAGAAATTTTTTGGATTAAAATATGAAAATGAAGGAATTTCTGAATTTGTATCAAAAATAGAAAAACTTGTAGATCAACTTAAACATTTAGGAGAACAAATATCAGAACAAATGTTGATTACTAAAATACTCATATCCTTACCGGAACCGTTCAAATACTTTGTTTCAGCGTGGGAGAGTGTACCTGTCAGAGATCAAAAATTAAATGAACTAACAAGCAGACTCTTAATTGAAGAAGAGAGAATAAAGTCACGCAAAATTAATGAAATCAAAGAAGAATGTGCATTGGCTACAAAAAGTTTGATAAAATGTTACGGTTGTGGTAAAATTGGCCATAAAAAACAAAATTGTTTTAAATTGAAAAATGAGCAAAGCAATAAGAAAACTTGTTTCATATGTAAAAAACCTGGACATTATAAAAAGGACTGCAGATACAATAATTATAAAAATAAAAACTTAGAATCTGCAAATAATGTCAATGCATACATAAGCTCAGTATTCATAAGCAATGCAAACAACAACTACTGGTATTTGGATAGCGGTTCAACAGAACATATGTGTTGTAATAGGGATATGTTTTCCGAATATAAAGAATTGAATAACATAAAACCTGTTAAAATTGGTGACGGTTCGTTAATTAACTCCTACGGAATCGGTAAAGTATTAGTAGAAGCATACGATGGTAAAAACTGGTTAAAAAGTGAACTACAAGATGTACTTTTCGTGCCAGATTTAAAACTAAACCTGTTTTCGGTGGCAAGTGCTTTAGATAAAGACTACAAGATGTTTTCAGACAATGAACAGTGTATTATTAAAAATAAGTATAATAAAACTTGTGCAATAGCAAAAAGAGTTAGATGCCTTGAAGGAAAATAACACTTGGAAAATTGTGCAGAAACCAGAAAAATGTGATTTAATTGACAGCAAATGGGTATTTAAAATTAAGAAGGATAAAGATGGTAAGCCAGCAAGTTATAAAGCTCGTTTGGTAGCTAGAGGGTTTAAACAGAAAGATAATGTTGATTTGACAGAAATTTATTCTCCTGTTGCAAAATTGACAACCCTCAGAGTCATGTTAGCCGTGGCAAATCAATTAAAAATGTCTATATGTCAACTTGACGTATGTAGTGCATTTTTATACGGAGAAATTAAAGAAGATGTTTTTCTGAGTATTCCAGAAGGTGTTTTACAAGAACATGGAAAAGTCTGTAAATTAAATAGAGCATTATATGGTTTGAAAAAGTCACCAAAATATTGGAATATAAAATTTAATTCGTTTATGGAAAAAGAAGAATTTAATCGCTCGAAGAATGATTATTGTCTCTATACAAAATTTAACAAATCCGAAAAGTTATTCGTTTTAATTTATGTGGATGATCTGTTGATTTTTGGAACAAATAATCAACAGATTGAAGAATTGAAAAAGGAATTATTCAGAACTTTTAAAATGAAAGATTTGGGAAATGTTTCACATTACATTGGCATAAATATCAGTCAAGATATAGAAAATGGAGTAATAAAAATGAATCAAACAACTTATTTGAAAAATGTACTGTCAAAATTTGGAATGGATGATTGTAAAGCGACATTGACACCTTTAGATCCAAGTTTTAAGTCTGATTGGTTAGTAGAACCAGAAAATGAAACAACACATAATGAAGAACTCGAGAGCCGCTGCAGAAAACTAATTGGTTGTTTGATGTACGCAATGGTAGCTACAAGACCAGATTTATGTACAGCATTGAGTATTTTAAGTCGTTATCAAACTCGTGCAAATGAAAAATTATGGAAATGTTTAAAACATGTACTAAGATACATAAAAGGTACAATTGATTTTAACTTAGTTTACGTCAGAGATGAAAATGCAAAAATACTGACAGGATTTGTTGATGCCGATTGGGCAGGCGATTTGAATGACAGAAAATCAACGTCTGGTTACATTTACAAAATATATGACTCATCAGTATCCTGGACTTCACGCAAGCAAAGCACTGTAGCTTTATCGTCCTGCGAGGCAGAGTACGTGGCACTGAGCATGGCAGTTAGCGAAGCATGCTGGTTACGTCAAATTTTGATTGATCTTCAAATTTATGAAGAAACCAAGCCTGTGATCATCTTCGAAGACAATCAGTCCGCGATAAAAGTGGCTAAGAATCCTGAGAACCACAAACGGCTGAAACACGTCGATATTCGACATCACTTCATCAGAGACAAGGTTAATGAAGGGATTATTGACGTCCAGTACATAAGAAGTGAAGAACAAGTAGCCGATTTATTTACGAAGCCTATAAATAAAAATGTATTTAATTATTTTTGTACGATACTAGGTTTAGTAAAATGTTGAATGAATTTCATTGAGGGAGGGTGTTGACGTTTATCACTGTCAAGTGTCAAACAATGAAATTAATATAATCATAGAAGGCAACACCTTTCATTAATGAAATAGTATGCCGTGATAAAAACAAGTATTGTATCAATTCATGATTTAAAAAGTTGTATCATTTTCTTGTGTAATATATGTCATATAATTTGAATAAAAGAATTTAAACACTGCGTAATTCAATAGATATGTTTCAATTATGAATCTAGGAGAATTCACAAAAGGATAATTGTTTATTATGAAAGTTGTTTAAAATAATTTAAAAGAACTAAGTCGTTGAGTCCAGTGGACTCACCTTGACCGGATAAGGGTTAAATTTATTTTTAAAACGAGGAAAATGCAAACTCCTTTTTTGTAGTGACAACAATGTAATAGTTGATTTCAACAATGTAGTTTGACGAGAAAGAAATTTAAGATCTCTTTAAAGTTTAAGTGTTAAAAATCTATGCCAGATGTTTGCGCTTATGTGTAAATATTTGTCCCATGGCATCAATGATTTTTGCTAAAATATTGTTTTCGACTATTTTTACGGTTCCGGAAATTGAACAATAAATTTATGTCCCATGGGCTCAATGATTTTTTCAAAAATGTTATTATTGTTTTCGACAATATTTACGGTTCTGGGAATTGAAAAATTATAAACAATCGCATATTGGGATGCAGTATTTTTTCCTGTAGCAAAAACCTAAATACAATTTTGCTGTAAAATAATTAGGGGCGCAAATAACTGCACATTAATATTTTACCATTCAAACCCTTATGCTATATATATATATATATATATATATATATATATATATATATATATATATATATATATATATAAGACGTATTTCTTATTCTAGTTACATGTTTGTACATCTGGTGTGTGTTAATAAAATGTTTAAGTTTTATAAATTTCACAATTATTTATAAATAATAATCCTGGACCTCCGGCTAGCCATCCGTAATCCTAAACTGCCCCTAAAACAGACAGTTCACAGAATGGCGCCCGAAAGCAGTAACGGCAAACCCAACACAGGGGTAGATACGTCACAGCTTTATCTAACAGAATATTGTTATGTTATGCTTTAAGAATTCTCTTTCGAGGACTAAAAAATCCTCTAGGAACTCTTATGAGAACAAAGAATCCCAAAGATATGAACACCGCGTTAAACATGCTGACAAACGATTTCCAGTGGGAAACGCACAGTCGTCCACAGTATCATAAAAATATCACCTATACCTAACACAAACAAAAACATGTAATTCACAATACGCAAAATAAACAACCACAATATCCACAACTAATTTACAGACCAAATCCACGTACCAACCCAATTTTTAAACCTACCGCCAATCAATATCCTAATCAGTTTCCGAATCATCAAATAAGGAAACCTTACACACCAAATCAATTTCCCTCAAATCAAGGGAATAAAACATTAAATAACCAATCCCAAAATGTTTTCAAACCAAATACCAATTATAAAGCCCCCAAACCTACGCCTATGAGCGTCAGTACTAGACAGTCAACGACACCCAGGCCAGGAACGAGCCAGTACCGTCCGTAACAATTTTATAACATTCTTTCTTCTTGTAGATCCTGTTTAATAGTTTTTTTTAAGGAATGTGTTGTAGGGTATACGGATCGACTATTCATCACATTAAATGTGTTTAATATATATATTAAACACATTTAATGTGATGAATAGTCGATCCGTATACCCTACAACACATTCCTTAAAAAAACTATTAAACAGGATCTACAAGAAGAAAGAAAAGTATTCCACGGTGGAGGGTTTCAAAGTCCACCTTGCAAGATATTCGACAAGGTATCACCCAAAGTCATTCATTCGACAATGAACAAACACTTTTACGAGTCCATTGCAGTCTTCCACGGCAAACGAGTCACCAGTTATACTTTAATATTATGTAAACTTCATTGTTATAAGAAGTTTTTTCATCGTGCAAGATAAGCATGTATACCATGAATTGATTTTGTTTAAAGCTGATGATGGTGGCATTTTTGACCACCGAAACGTCCTAATATATATTAAACGCATTTAATGTGATGAATAGTCGATCCGTACACCCTACAACACATTCCTTAAAAAAAATTTATAACACGCAAAACAGACCGAACCCTGAATATTATGTAACTGAACCAAATCCTAACGATACGAACGAGTTTTTTTCTGATAACAGCCTCGGAACAAACGTCGAATTAATGAACGTAATACACAACCATAGTAAATTACCATTTGTCATCTTCCCGGAATTAAATTTGAAAGCTTTAATAGACACAAGAAGCACACGTTCCTTTATAAACCCATATATTGCACAAAAATATTTCAAAAAAAAAATCAAAAATGATCCTTTCAAAATTACAACTGCGCACGGAACATCATCAGAGAATTTTAGCATCATAATACCTGCCTTCAAATTATTTAATTACCCTAACACTTGATTAAAATACCATCTATTTAATTTTCATAAAAATTTCGACATCTTATTAGGACTAGACAATTTGAAAATTTTAAATGCAAACATTGAGCTAACTCTAATTCATGACAAAAAAACCACCCCTACTGAAGAAATAAAGATCCATTACCACAGAATACTTCCAAAATTCAACCATATTTAAATACCTCCAAAATCTGAAAAATTTACCAAAATATTTGTAAATAATATAGAAAACGGCGAAGCATTTATACCGGAAACCAAAATAAATAATTTAATCATTCCAGAAGGTCTAGCAAAAATCGAAAATAATGAAATTATATACCCGATTATAAACCTAGGCGAAAACGATGAAATTATAAATTGTGTAGATCGCATACAAGTCCAGGAAATAAATAACTTTATTATTCAAAATGAAACAAAAATTAATTTAGACATGAATAACATTAAAACTGACCACATGAATAGAGAAGAGAAACGTGAGTTAAGCGAGTATTTAGATATCTTTCATACGGACGATAAGCCACTAACCTTTACAAACGAAATAAAACATTCCATTCGTACAAAAGACGAAATTCCCAGTATATGCGAAAACATATAGATACCCCGAGGTACACAGGAAAGAAGTGGAATCCCAAATTCAGAAAATGTTAAATCAGAACATTATCCATTTCTCCCATTCCCCTTGGAAATCCCCTGTCTGGATCGTTACAAAAAAATTAAATATATATCCGGAAAATAGAAATGGAGACTTGTAATTGACAATCAGAAATTAAAGGAGAAGGCAATCGATGATAAATATCAAATACCTAACATCATAAAGAACGCACCAGCCACTTTTCAAAGAGTGCTGGGCAACGTTCTTCAAAATTAAATAACTAAATTTGTGTCGTATGTCTCGACGATGTAATGATTTTTAGTATACCTCTTTAAGAGCACATTCCAAATTTAAAATCAGTTTTTAATCGCTTACAAAAAGCTAATCTCAAAATTCAACCGGATAAGTGTAAATTTTTACGTACAGAAGTCTCATATTTAGGCCATGTAGTAACTCCAGATGGTGCCAAATCCAATCCGGACAAGATTCATGCTATCAAAAGTTACCCCATCCCAAAAACAGCCACAGAAATCAAAGCATTTCTAGGACTGTTAGGCTATTATAGGATATTTATTAAAGACTTTGCAGTTCTTACTAAAACCTTCACGAAATGTTTGAAAAAAGATGCCACTATTAAATTCAATGACTCCGAATACATTAATTACTTTAACACCTGGAAAAATGTCCAAATAAACGAACCCATCCTTCAATACCCGGACTATAAGAAACCCTTTAACTTGACAACAGACGCAAGCCAATATGCCATCGGTGCTATATTATCACAAGGACCCATATGATCCGACCTACCCATCGCATATGCGAGTCGAACACTAAATAGCTCAGAAATAAACTATAGCACAATCGAAAAAGAATTACTTGCCGTCATGTGGGCTACCCAAAAATTTTGACATTACCTGTATAGTAGAAAATTTAAAATCATAACCGACCACAAACCTTTAATATACTTACATTCACTTAAAGAACCCCATTCAAAATTAATGAGATGGCGCCTCAAGCTAGAAGGGTACGATTATGAAGTTGTTCTTAAAAACGGCTGTCTAAACAAAAATGTAAACGCATTATAACGCATTGAATTAGACATAAACACTTTAGACCCAAAATCACAAAGTCTTTGCGATCTCATCGAAAAGTTTAATGATACTTATTCCAACCCCGACAATGAGAAATAATCCTTAATTGTAGAACCTGACGAAGACGAACAGCATCCTGAAACTGATCAAACAATTCACTTGAACCCCGACCACCCTATTGTAGGTAAAACAATCACTGAATCACCTGTAAATTTTGGTAAAAATCATATTTTTATATCACAAGTTAAACACTCCCGTTCTAAACCAAAAATTTAAAAATTTCATTGTGATAAAATGAGAATTCATCTCCAAATTTCTAGAACAGATTTCGAACAGGATACAGTAAACTTTATGAAAGAATATATTATACCAAAAGTGAAATATTACCTATAACACCATTTATGAGAAAAACGAAATGTTTAAAAAGATGCCACTACTAAATACAGTGACTCCGAATACATTAATTGCTTTAACACCCGCCAAAATGTCCTAATAAACAAAACCATCCTTCAATACCAGGACTATAAGAAACCCTTTAACTTGACAACAGACGCAAGCCAATATGCTATCGGTGCTATATTGTCACAAGGACCAATAGGATCCAACCTACCCATCCCATACTCGAGTCGAACACTAAATAGCTCAGAAATAAACTACAGCACAATCGAAAAAGAAATACTTGCTATCGTATGGGCTACCCAAAAATTTAGACATTACCTGTACGGTAGAAAATTTAAAATCATAACCGACCACAAACATTTAATATACTTACATTCACTGAAAGAACCCCATTCAAAATTAATGAGATGGCGACTCAAGCTAGAAGAGTACGATTATGAAGTTATTCATGAAAAGGCTCTCTAAACAAAAATGCAGACGCATTATCACGCATTGAATTAAACATAAACGCTTTAGACCCAGAATCACAAAGTCTTTTCGATCTCATCGAAAACTTTACTTATTCTAACCCCGACAATGACAAACAATCCTTAGTTGTTGAACCTGACGAAAACGAACAGTATGATCCCGAAACTGATCAAACAATTCACTCGAACCTCGAACACCCTACTGTAGGTATAACAATCATTGAATCACCTGTAAATATTGGTAAAAATCAAATTTTTAAATCACAAGTTAAACACTCCTCTTCTAAACCAAAAATACAAAAATTTCATTGTGATAAAATGTGAATTCATCTCCAAATTTCTGAAACAGATTTCGAACAGGATATAGTAAACTTTATAAAAGAATATATTACACCAAAAGTGAAATATTACCTATACCTAGAAACACCCATTTATGAGAAATTTAGTAACGTACTACAAAAATATTTTAAAAATTTGTCAAAAGCAACATAAAACTAATAGACGTATAGAAAAATGATGAAATCTTACATGTAATAAAAAACTTGCACGAAGATAAGACAAACCATCGCGGAATAAATGAAGTTCACACTCAAACTTTTTTTAAAAAAAAAAACGAAGACCATCACAGACTTTATAAACCAATGTGAAATTTGCTTAGCTGCTAAATATGAAAGAAATCCTATCAAACCAAAACTAAATATTACTCCTACTCCCAATAAACCATTGCACATCATCCACATTGACACACTCTCTCTAGAAAACACCAAATTCTTAACGACGCTTTTTCTAAATATGCTCAAGCATATAAAGTTACATCCACAAATTCTATAGAAATTGCTAATAAAATGACAAGATTTTTCTTACACCACGGTATACCCAAATTAATAGTAGCAGATAATGGGCTCGAATTCAAAAACCATGTCATAAAAGAATTATTAAGCCTGCATAAAATTGAAATTCATTTCATTTGCTCACAAAACATAAATTCCAACGGGTTAGTCGAACGCTTTCATTCAACTTTGATAGAGCACATTGGTTTATTCAATTTACAAGAAAATTTCGAAAATGAACTAATTAAAGATAAAGTAAATTATGCAATCCTGGCTTATAACAATACGAATCATAGCACGACAAATTTAAAACCAGTCGAAATCATTAACGGACATTTAGATACAAACTCCCCACTCTATATAGAACTTGAAAAACAAATAATGCAGGATTACTTTTAGAAACACAAGGAGAAAACAAAATTAGTTTATAAAAATATTAATAACAAATTGCAGGCAGATAAAGCCAAAACTATTACTAAATTAAACGAAAATCGCGAGGAACTTCCCGACATACACGAGACAGTCTACGTTTGTAATAAACAAAAAGTAAATAAAACGAAAAACCCTAAATTCAAAAAGGAAAAAATTTAAAAAGTTACCAAAAACTTAAAAACTGCAGAAATTGACACGGAAAATAATGATAAAAACCATCCAAAATTCACTTTTCAAACTTAAAGAGACCTATAAAATTAATTAATAAATATCCGGCTATTCCAGGTCCCTTTACTTCACGCACACACTTGGAATAAATATACAAGACATTACCTTAAACCCAGGACTACTGACAATTAATTAACCTTGGACATGCAAAGTTACAAAAATCGAAACACAATTTTACGAATTAAACCCATTATGAACACAATACGAAAATTTAAATATGCAGTACACAAATCTCTAACGCACTATCAGCGCAGATAACAATATCGCTGCAGACTTTGATAACAACAATAAAATCATAGAGTACCTGAAAAATAATATCAATGAGAAAATTAGCCATTTATCTACGCACCCTGAAAGAAATCGAGGAATATTAAACGGTTTATAATTTATTATAAAATCATTAACAGGCAACTTAGATGCATATGATAACCGATACACAATAATTTTAAAACATTTAAAAGAAAATCAATATAAATTAAATAGCCAAATGAAGCACCAGTACTCTGTTAGTCACCAAATGATGGAATATTTCAATAAAACTGTCGAAACAATCAAACGAAATGAAAATATTTTAAAGTCAAAAGTTAAACAGCTAATGCACATTGTCATCGAAGGAATCAAAGATCATGATAAACTATTTATTAAAGATATTTACAATCAGCTAAACATTTTATACACCATGATATTTAACACTCTTCAAGATATAGAAAACTCTTAAACGTTTTGCAAACTCCACACAATGCATCCTAGCATTATCAAATCACATCGCCTTTACCAAGAATTAAATAAAATTTCAAAATTCTATAAAACATGCCAGAAATTGAAAAATTAATCTCAATTAACTGTAAATTGCAGGAAAACAAAATTGTATATTTTATTGATATCCTTATAAATTATGAAACCTCATTCGAGCTTATTCGCCTTATTCCAACACCCACCAAACAAAATAACGAATTTTAACCATAATCCCTAACCATGAGTACATTCTAAAGTCTAAAAATAGTGACTTAACGATCTTTGTATGATCTGTGTGTCCGCAATAAGGGAAACATTTACCAATGTCCCAACAAAATTAAAGAAATCAGCGAAAATTCCTGCGAAAAGAACTTGTGTGTATTTAGGGCTTGAATACAGCTTTCGCCGTTTACCCTTCCAACCGGGCTCACCGAGCCGCAGAGTTTTATCACTACCGTACTGCCGGTTGGAATTCAGCCATTACTACATTTATGGTCAGCTTATAGCATCCGAGTGTGATAAATACAAGTAGCTGTATTTATTTTTTATGACAAATCACACATTGTCGGTCGACGGGAATCGAACGCACGGACTATGGTTCGGGTGACGTCACTGCGAGTTACGAGATGTGCGCTAAGCCGCTCAGTCACCAAGCCGAAAAGAACTTTATATTACAAAACAAAGTAGAAACTTCTCATTTTGTCAAATTAAATATAAAGAGAAACCACATCAAATACATTGAAGGAATCAATCAATATCTAGCGATATTACCAAATCCTGAAAATTTACAAGCCAAATGCAACTAAGGCGAGAGTATAAGCAATCTACAAGGCATACTCTTAATTAAAGAAAATGAATGCAAACTGCAACTCCGAAATCACGATTTAAATTTTAAACACTGCACATCTGGCAAACCAATAATAATTGAAAACTTCGAAATAAACTATAAAAATACAAAAATTCCCAAGATGGCGATTTACCTAAATTCTATCTCCGATCTTAAACCATTAAACATGTTCGAAGATACAGAGTACAACGAAGACCAAATCGATACCAATAACATCAAATACCTAGTGTGGGCACAGTACGTAATAATCATCACCGGTGCCATCATCACTGCTGAAGCTTACCTCCAAAAAACGATCATCACATATAAAGGAAGAAATCAATCCAAGGCCGAAGATTTTTAACTTCAACCGCCAACTTCACCCCTTAGATCGGCGCTGAAGTTACCCGATGAAGCCCAATTTTAGCGAGGGAGCAGTTACGGCTGTCTAAATCGCTGATTTGCAGTTCCCAGGCGTCGAATCCGACACCTGAGTTTCCCGTTTCCAGCTTATGGACTTTACTGTAGTTACAAGTCCGTCAGAGTTTAGAATCCATACAATAAACATTATAATAGAATAAATGTAATAATAATTTTTTAAATAAACATTAATAATAAGTTATATTTCGAGGATCCGAAATATTGTTTTATAAAAAGGTTTTTATTGTGAGTTTATTATATGCCGAAAACCATCATTTGTTACACATAAAATTATTAATATTTATTTAATGAATTATTACATTTATTTTATTCTAATGTTTATTGTACGGATTCTAAACTCTGACTGACTTGTAATTACACTAAAGTCTATAAGCTGGAAACGGGAAACTCAGGTGTCGGGTTCGATGCCTGGGAACTACAAGTCAGCGATTTGGACAGCGGTTACTCCTCCCTCGCTAAAAGTGGGCTTCATCGGGTAACTTCAGCGCCGATCTAGGGGGTGAAGTTGGCGGTTGAAGTTCAATATCTTCGGCTTTGGGTTGTTTCCTTCTTTTATATGTGATGATCGATTTTTGGAGATAGGCTGCAGCAGTGATGATGGCACCGGTAATGATTATTACGTACAGTGCCCATACTGGGTAGTTGATGTTATTGGTATCGATTTGGTCTTCGTTGTACTCTGTATCTTCGAATTTGTTTAATGGTTTAAGTTCGGAGATAGAATTTAGTTCAATCGCCACCTTGGAAATTTTTGTATTGTTATAGTTTATTTCGAAGTTTTCAATTATTAATGGTTTGCCAAATGTGCCGTGTTTAAAAATTAAATCATGATTTTGGAGTTGCAGTTTGCATTCATCTTCATTAATTAAGTGTATGTCTTGTAGGTTGCTTATACTGTCGCCTTGGTTTCTTTTGGCTTATAAGTTTTCAGGATTTGGAAATATCGCTAGATATTAATTGATTTCTTCAATGTTTTCGATGTGGTTTCTCTTTATGTTTAATTTGACAAAATGGCAATTTTCTACTTTGTTTTGTAATATGAAGTTCTTTTCGCAGGAATTTTCGCTGATTTCTTTAATTTTGTTGGGACATTGGTAAATGTTTCCCTTATTACGGACACACAGTTTATACAAAGATCGTAAGTCACCATTTTTAGACTTCAGAATGTACTCATAGTTAAAGATTATGGTTACAAATTCGTTATTTTGTTTGGTGGATGTTGGAATAAGGTGAATAAGCTCGAATGAGGTTTCATAATTTATAGGGATATCAATAAAGTATATAATTTTGATTTCCTGCAATTTACAGTTAATTGAAATTAATTTTTCAATTTCTGACACGTTTCCAGAATTGACTTCAAATGGTAGTTCATTATTATAGAATTTTGAAATTTTATTTAATTCTTGGTAAAGGTGATTTGAGAATGCTAGGATGCATTGTGTGGAGTTTGCAAAACGTTAAAGAGTTTTCTATATCTTGAAGAGTGTTAAATGTCATGGGGTATAAAATGTTTAGCTCATTGTAAATATCTTTAATAAATAGTTTATCATGTTCTGTGATTTCTCCGATGACAGTGCATGAGCTGTTTAATTTTTGACTTCGTTCGATTGTTTCGCCAGTTTTATTGAAATATTCCATAATTTAGTGACTAACAGAGTACTGGTGCTTCATTTGGTTATTTAATTTATATTGATTTTCTTTGGAATGTTTTAAAAATTTTGTGTATCGGTTCTCTGCTTCTGCATCTAAGTTGCCTGTTATTGATTTTATAACAGATCCTAAACCGTTTAATATTTCTCGCTTTGTTATAGTGTGCGTAGATAAATGGCTATTTTTCTCAATATTATTTTTCAGGTACTCTATGATTTTATTGTTGTTATCAAAGTCTGCATCGATAGTGTTATCTGCGCTGATAGTGCGTTAGAGATTTGTGTACTGCATATTTAAATTTTCGTATTGTGTCCATAATGGGTTTAAATAATAAAATTGTACGAATGTGTGTTTCGTTTTTTGTAACTTTGCATGTCCAAGGTTAATTGTCAGTACTCCTGGATTTAGGGTAATGTCTTGGATATTTATTCCAAGTGTATGCGCGAAGAGGAGGGACCTGGAATAGCCGGATATTTATTAATTAATTTTCTAGGTCTCTTCAAGTTTGAAAGGTGAATTTTAGATTGTTTTTTATCATTATTTTCCGTGTCAATATGTGCTGTTATCTTGCATTATTTGTTTCTCAAGTTTTATATCGAGTAGGGAGTTTGTATCTAAATGTCCGTTAATAATTTCGACTGGTTTTAAATTTGTCGTCCTATGATTCGTATTATAAGCCAGGATTGCATAATTTACTTTATCTTTTATTAGGTTATTTATGAAATTTTCTTGTAAATTAAATAAGCAAATGTGCTCTATCAAAGTTGAATAAAAGCGTTCGACTAATCCGTTGGAATTTGGGTTTTGTGAGCAAATGAAATGAATTTCGATTTTATGCAGGAGTAATAATTCTTTTATGATATTGTTTTTTAATTCGAGCCCATTATCTGCTACTAATAATTTGGGTATACCGTGGTGTGAGAAAAATCTTGTCATTTTATTAGCAATTTCTATAGAATTTGTGGATGTAACTTTATATGCTTGAGCATATTTAGAAAAAGCGTCGTTAAGAATTTGGTGTTTTCTAGAGAGAGTGTGTCAATGTGGATGATGTGCAATGGTTTATTGGGAGTAGGAGAAATATTTAGTTTTGGTTTGATAAGGTTTCTTTAATATTTGGCAGCTAGGCAAATTTCACATTGGTTTATAAAGTCTGTGATGGTCTTTAGCTGGTTCGGCCAATAATATCGTTTTTTATAATTTGAGTGTGAACGTCATTTTTGAATGTTTAAAATATTTTTGTAGTACGCTACTAAATTTCTCATAAATGGGTGTTTCTAAGTATAGGTAATATTTCACTTTTGGTGTAATATATTCTTTTATAAAGTTTACTATATCCTGTTCGAAATCTGTTTCAGAAATTTGGAGATAATTCACATTTTATCACAATGAAATTTTTGTATTTTTGGTTTAGAAGAGGAGTGTTTAACTTGAGATTTAAAAATTTGATTTTTACCAAAATTTACAGGTGATTCAGTGATTGTTATACCTACAGTAGGGTGTTCGAGTTTCGAGTGAATTGTTTGATCAGTTTCGCGATCATGCTGTTCGTTTTCGTCAGGTTCAATAATTAAGGATTGTTTGTCATTGTCGGGGTCAGAATAAGTATCATTAAAGTTTTCGATGAGATCGAAAAGACTTTGTGATTCTGGGTCTAAAGTGTTTATGTTTAATTCAATGCGTGATAATGCGTCTGCATTTTTGTTTAGAGAGCCTTTTCATGAATAACTTCATAATCGTTTTCTTCTAGCTTGTGTCGCTATCTCATTAATTTTGAATGGGGTTCTTTCAGTGAATGTAAGTATATTAAATGTTTGTGGTCGGTTATGATTTTAAATTTTCTACCGTACAGGTAATGTCTAAATTTTTGGGTATCCCATACGATGGCAAGTATTTCTTTTTCGATTGTGCTGTAGTTTATTTCTGAGCTATTTAGTGTTCGACTCGAGTATGCCATGGGTAGGTTGGATCCTATTGGTCCTTGTGACAATATTGCACCGATGGCATATTGGCTTGCGTCTGTTGTCAAGTTAAAGGGTTTCTTATAGCCCGGGTATTGAAGGATGGTTTTGTTTATTAGGACATTTTGGCAGGTGTTAAAGCAATTAATGTATTCGGAGTCATTGTATTTAGTAGTGGCATCTTTTTTCAAACATTTCGTGAAGGGTTTAGTAAGATCTGCAAATTCTTTAATAAATTTCCTATAATAGCCTAACAATCCTAGAAATGCTTTGATTTCTGTGGCTGTTTTTGGGATGGGGTAATTTTTGGTAGCATGGATCTTGTCTGGATTGGGTTTGACACCATCTGGAGTTACTACACGGCCTAAATATGAAACTTCTGTGCGTAAAAATTCGCAATTGTCCGGTTGAATTTTGAGATTAGCTTTTCATAAGCGATTAAAAACTGATTTTAAATTTGGAATGTGCTCTTAAAGAGGTGTACTAAAAATCATTACATCGTCGAGATATACGAGACAAATTGCGTTGGTTAAATTTTGAAGAACGTTGTCCATCACTCTCTGAAAAGTGGCTGGTGCGTTCTTTAATCCAAAAATGCATTCTAAATATTCGATATGACCATTTTCTGTGCTGAAGGCAGTTTTTTGTATGTCGGATTCACTCATTTCAATCTGGTGAAATCCTGACGCGATGATTAAATTATTTATTTTTGTTTCCGGTATAAATACTTCGCCGTTGTCTATATTTACAAATATTTTTGTAAGTTTTTCAGATTTTGAAGGTATTTAAATATGGTTGAATTTGGGAAGTATTCTGTGGTAATGGATCTATATTTTTTGAATAGGGGTGGTTATTTTTTCATGAATTAGAGTTAGGTCAATGTTTGCATTTGAAATTTTTAAGTTGTCTAGTCCTAATAAGATGTCGAAATTTTTATGAAAATTAAATAGATGGTATTTTAATAAAGTATTAGGGTAATTAAATAATTTAGAGGCAGGTATTATGATGCTAAAATTCTCTGATGATGTTCCGCGCGCAGTTGTTATTTTGAAAGGATCATTTTTGGTTTTTTTCTTTGAAATATTTTTGTGCAATGTATGGGTTTATAAAGGAACGTGTGCTTCTTGTGTCTATTAAAGCTTTCAAATTTAATTCTGGGAAGATGACAAATGGTAATTTACTATGGTTGTGTATTACGTTCATTAATTCGACGTTTGTTCCGAGGCTGTTATCGGAAAAAACTCGTTCGTATCGTCTGGATTTGGTTCAGTTACATAATATTCAGGGTTAAAGTCAGTTACATAATAATCGGGATTTGGTTTTTCAATATTGTCAATTTCAGTGTATTCGTCAATTTTAGTGTTAAATATTTCTTCCGCTATGAAATTCGGTCTGTTTTGCTTGTTATAAAATTGTTACGGACGGTACTGGCTCGTTCCTGGCCTGGGTGTCGTTGACTGTCTAATACTGACACTCATAGGCGTAGGTTTGGGGGCTTTATAATTGGGATTTGGTTTGAAAACATTTTGGGATTGGTTATTTAATATTATGTTTCCTTGATTTGAGGGAAATTGATTTGGTGTGTAAGGTTTCCTTATTTGATGATTCGGAAATTGATTAGGATATTGATTGGTGGTAGGTTTAAAAATTGGGTTGGTACGTGGATTTGGTTTGTACATTAGTTGTGGATATTGTGGTTGTTTATTTTGTGTATTGTGAATTACATGTTTCTGTTTGTGTTGGGTATGGGTGATATTTTATGATATTGTGAACGACTGTGCGTTTCTAACAGGAAATCGATTACTGCGGCATCACCTTTTATTTTAGCTAAAATGCTCGACATAAGTTACTCATTTTGAAAATCTGCTTCGTCAACCAAATTATAAAAAAAAAGAAGGAAGCGAGATAATAATTTGCTATCACCATAGAAATCTGGGATCATGTCAAAATGTTTTTCAAGACGTGCAGGTTGTATTACTGAACCTGCTCCTATTTCTTTGGCATTTTTGCTTTGTTTTTTGTTATTTTACATTTACTTTTATAAGGTTTAGAAGTTACGGGTGTGGACTCGGAGTCAGGGGAATTTTCAAGGTTTGAATGTGTATCTGATCCTGTATCTGAGTCAGAATGGTACTGATATTTGTGTGACATGTGTGTACTCACAATAACAGAAGCAATTTGTCCATTGGATGCGTTGATTCCCGGTCAGGTCTGTGTTCAGCAGCGCCTTATCCTTTCGTCGTCGATGTTCTCTCGCAGATGAAGGAACTGGGTGGTCTTGCACTTGAACGTAGTCGCTTCTTCTCCCTGGGGTTGTGGTTCTTTTCGGTGGATCGTTGACACGAACACGAGTTTCACGCGATGTCAAAATTCGCCCGAAAAATCCTTTAAGATTGCTCTAGTTATATTTCGAGGATCCGAAATATTGTTTTTAAAAAGGGTTTTTATTGTGAGTTTATTATATGCCAAAAACTATCTTTTGTTACTCATAAAATTATTACATCTATTCTATTCTAATGTTTATTGTATGGATTCTAAACTCTGAAATCCAGCGATTTGGACAGCGGCAACTTATATATATATATATATATATATATATATATATATATATATATATATATATATATATATATATATATATATATATATATACCAGGTGGTGAATTTATTTATGCAATATAGGAAATTCAATGCAAATTTTTTCATATGGCGATATTTCGTTCCCTATTTATTTTAGAGCAAAATGTTTCAAATAAAACTTGTAGATACTCGAATTCTGCATCCAAATCACTCATCATACTTTATTTTACACTTTTTGCAACACGTAAAATTGGGTTTAATATTTTTATAAAATTGCTCATTTAAAGCGATAGCCATGGAATTTCAACAAATGTACAAACAAATGCAAAAAATATCCAGTAGTTTGACAGTTCGCCAAGTAATTACTATAAGTTTATTAACTCAATTATGGTAATTTTGTTTAATATAAATAAATAACATTCAAGAAAAAATTCAGTGCATAAAATGGATTTATGAAGGAAACTCCGAAGCTGCAGTAAGAGACTTATTTAGTGCTGTATATCACGATCAGCCTATACCTACAATTTCTACAATAAACAGAATAATTAATCAGTTCAACTCAACTGGTAGTGTTTTTAAACCCTGCAAAAGTGCTCATTGACAGAAAATCCAAATATAAGTACACGTCAAAATGCTACAGAACAAGGTATCCATCATTCTACAGTACAAAAAATTTAAAACATGAGAATTACAAGACCTATAAGTATCACAAGAACCAAGAAATTTTCGAAGGTGATAAGCAAACAAGAGCAGAATACTGCGAAGTCATGATGGAAAAAGCAAATTTGCACAGAACATTTGTAAAATCCATGTTTTACTGATGAGTCGACATTTACTCTTAATAATGAACCAAATGTTCAAAATTTCAGATTTTGGGCTCAGAATAATGCACGACAAATGCTAAAAACACATACCCAATACCCACAAAAAGTGAATTTATCGGCAGGTATTTTGGGGACCAATATCATAGGACCTTTTTTTAATGATGGATGTCTGAATGGCAAAAATATTTGGATTTGCTTCAAAACCACATTGGTCCGGAAATTGAAGACTAATCCGAAAATATTGAAACTATTTGGTATCAGCATGATGGTTGCCATGCACACTCTGGAAGAAGCATAACAGAATATTTGAATCGATGTTATCCTGATTCGTGGATTGGTCGTAGCGGTACAATTAATTAGCTGGCACGGTCACCAGATTTAGCGCCTAATGACTTTTTCTTATGGCCATACCTTAAAGAGAAAATTTATCATGAAAATCATCCTAATCTAGATTCTTTTAAAAATGCCATTCGAAGAGAATGTAATAAAATAACATTTAGACAATTAAGTAATATAAGACTTGAATTTTATAATAGATTAAGTCACTGTTTAACAGTTAACGGTGTTTTGTTCGAACATTTATTGTGGTAATAAAATATTTAAATAATTTGTTATATTAGTTATCTAAAATTTATTTCAACAGTAGTTATATTCGGTTTTGGTTAATATTCACGAAATAACTAAAATCCGTATTTTTTTATAACTGTAAATATAATTATTTCTTTCACAACATGCACAGATAACATTTTTTATTATTGTTATTATTCTTATACTACTTACTAACTTTTCTGACATTTCAAACGTCATATCTTTTTGCCTTTGTTTAAATTTTACGGCTATCGCTATAAATGAGCATTTTATAAAAATATTAATCCCAATTTTACACGTTACAAAAAGTGTAAAAGAAAATGTGATGAGTGATTTGGATGCAGAACTCAATTATCTACAAGTTTTATTTGAAGCATTTTGCTCTAAAATAAATAGGGAACAAAACATCGCCATATGAAAAAATTTGCATTGAATTTCCTATATTGCATAATTAATTCACTAACCGGTGTATATATATATATATATATATATATATATATCATTTGATGTGTCCGCGCGAGTAGACGTGTATTTGTGTTACTCCTGCAGTGTGTGTTTTGCCGTGATATATAATTTATTTCGTTATTTTTTTGAAATATATATTTGATTCTATATCACATACATCGAAATCGGTTCGAGTACGCAAAATGCTGCCCTAGTTGCTGAAGTTGTTGCTAAGTTACTTAGTGACGATAGTGCGTTGACTAAATTAATTGATTTAGTGTTCGATCGTGTGAACAGAAAGTGCACTATGAGGAAATTATAACCAAAATTACGAGTGAAAACCGCGTTCTTCATGAAGAAATTGATCGTTTGGAGCAGTACGCCAGGAGAAACTGTGTCCGGATCTTCGGCGTCCCAGAGGAGCTCAAGGAAGACACCGAAACCAAGGTTTGCCACATTCTCCAATCTAAGCTCTCCCTCAATGTCCCCCCTCAAGCCATCGACCGATGCCACCGTGTGGGGAAACGAGTGAATGTGGATGTGAATCAAAGTGCAGTGTCTCCTAATCTCCGCCCGTGCCCTATTATAATAAAATTTAATTCTTATAAGACCCGTGATTTAGTTTTAAAATCTAGATCAAAATTAAAAGGCTCTAATATATCTATGAAGAAAGATCTTACAAAAAAACGCCTTGACCTTCTTAAATTGGTCTCCACGAAATTTGGATTTAAGAACGTTTGGTCAAATGATGGTATTATTTATTATAAATCTGGTTCTACCATCAAGAGAGTCTCACGTTATGATGATATAGAAGAATCATAAATTATACTTTCTTACATTAATTTCTTTATTTACATTTATATTTATGGAGTAGCTATGATACAGATCAAATTAATTTTTGGGTTATTTTATAGTTTATAAGATTTACTGAATTTATCTTGTTCTGTTTGATAGAGTAAAGTAGCTGATAGGTTACTGAACTCTATCTATCTCTGTTTATATTTTTTTAAATATTAGTTATTTATTCGGATGTAAGATGGAAGTGTACTACCAAAATGTACAAGGTATGAATACCAAACTCGAAGATGTGTTTAACAATAGGTTGTATATGAATATTGATATTATCGGAATTACTGAATCTTGGCTCTCTGACTCATTGCATGATAGTGAGATTTTTGATTGTAATAAATATGCGGTTTATAGACAAGATCGTGATTACACCAGAGTAGGCAAAACAAAGGGCGTAGGTGTATTGTGTGCTATCAATACCAAGTATAATTCGTCACTAATTAATTTGAATACAAATAATCTCTCACTAGCTGATATTGTTTGTGTGAAAGTTGATCTGAATTTGAATAAGAGTGTGATTGTTATAGTAATATATTCCCCACCTCCCATATCTTTGGAACATATGAGTGTCTTGAGTCTTGCACTTCATCATTTCAATCTGACTTCATCATCATTGGTGACATGAATTTTACTAAACTTAGTGATTCGTATAATACAGGTTACATTAATAACTGCATCACTAGATTTGATAACTTTATTAGTTTACATAATGCCAAACAATTTAACAAGGTCTATAATGATGACGGTCGGCTTCTGGATGTTGTGTTATCTAATTTAAACTGCACTGTTACACGACATTCCTGTCCCTTAGTATCAGAGGACAAGTATCATCCTTCACTATCTATATGTCCAAATATTCTGTCTCAGGTAAATAATAATGCTTCCTTCAATACTGATCCTTGTTTTAATTTCAGGCTGGCTAACTTTGAATTAATATACACTTTACTAGAAGATGTAGACTGGGATGTACTTCTATCATACACTGATGTTAATGAAGCATATACTAATTTTTTTTGAAATTTTAAATAGTGTATTTTCTACTTGTGTTCCGCAAACTAGGAGGAAAAAGCAACGTTATCCTCCATGGTTTAATAAACAAATTATAAATGATATTAAAATAAAAGATAAATATCGTAACCTTTTCAAGCTATGTAATGATGATTCTTATTACACTGCTTTCAAAAATTTACGGACAAAGATAAAAACTGACTTAAAAGTTGCATACAAAAATTACATAGCAAACACTGAAATAAATATAGCCGGTGATCCTAAAAAATCTGGACTTTTCTAAATAACAAAAAAAATTCCTCTCGTATTCCTAGAGACATGTACTATAATGGGACATTGCATCAAGATTCTCCTTCCATAGTTCAAGGATTTGCTGACTTTTTTAAATCTGTTTATACCCCGCCCACCGATATTGACTTTAATAGTATTTTACGTAAATCCACCACCTTAAATCAAACACATATCGCAGTCATTGGTCAAGATGACATAAAATTGGTCATTAACAGTCTGAAAGTTTCTTGTTCCCGATAATCTACCGGCTTATATTCTAAAATGGTGTCATGATATATTTATGAATCCGTTACATATTCTGTTTAATTTAACGATTTCCACGCACACTTTTCCGGAAGCCTTAAAAACCTCATTAGTATGTCCCATCTTCAAATCTGGTGATGTACATAATATATCTCACTATAGACCTATTTCTATACTATCTAACATTTCAAAATGTTTTGATAAAATTTTATACAAATTCATTTATTCCAACGCAAGAAACGCAATTTCCCCTATACAGCAAGGTTTCATACAAGGCAAATCTACTACCACTAATCTCATCCACTTTGCTGATTTTACGTTAAATGCTATGAAAAATAATACCCAAGTTGATGTTGTATATACTGATTTGGCCAAGGCTTTTGACACCGTAGATCGTGGCATTTTGCTCTATAAGCTGCATCATCAATTTAATTTCTCCCCAGATCTCACATTCCTTATTCAATCATATCTTCATAATCATAAACAGTATGTTCAATACAACAACACTAAATCTGATTGCTTTAGTCCTTCCTCTGGTGTCCCTCAAGGATCAAATCTTGGACCTTTATTGTTCATACTATTCATTAATGAGATTGCTAAATGCTTGAATTACTCCAATTCGTTATTATATGCTGATGATTTAAAAATATTTAAAATAATTAATTCATATTCAGATTACATACATTTTCAGTCTGATATTAACAACTTGTTTGGTCTTCTTCCTCAAAATTACAGTTTAATATCAATAAATGTAAATCTATGACTTTCTCAATGAAACACAATACACTTAGCTATAGCTGTAATATGAGTGGTGTAAATTTGGATAAAGTTTCTGAAATAAAGGATTTGGGTGTTATTTTTGACCCTAAGTTACTGTTTATTCCTCACATTAATTACACTATAAAATGCTAGTATAGAAACTTAGGTTTTATAATTAGAAATTCACGTTGTTTTTTAGATTCAAACTTGAATACTGTTTTGTTATTTGGAATCCAGTTTACAACACTCATATTATGCAAATTGAACGTATACAAAGAAAATTTGTCAAGCTCTGCGCTCGTAAAATCTGTCATCCAGTTGATCCAATATCGTACAGTCATTCTCACACATTAGTACAATTTAACATTATGTCACTAGATAACAGACGTAAGTTGCTATCCTGTTTGTATTTACATAAATTGTTGCATAACAAAATTGATGACGTCCCTAGTTTGAATGATATAAATATTTCCATTCCTCGTATGCCTATCAGATCATTTAAACATCATTCTACCTTCACTAATGTTCCTGTAAAAACTAATTATGAATTTAGAGCACCTATTAGAAGATTATGTTCTATCTTCAACACTCTAGAGCGCGAAATATATCTTGACATTTTCAATTTTTCGTACATCCGTCTCAAAAATACATTATGTTCACTTCTTATGTCATTGTAAATTATTTTGTTTAGTTTTTTGTGTATTATTCTTGTTTTGGTAACCTTTATTTCGATACATTTTATCTTATATCCAGTATCATGTTTTATTCATTCTGTCACGTTGAATTGTAATCATATGTATATCCAACCCTCAGTAATTGGGATACTTTGTATCCTGTTAAGTGGTTGTTAATTAAATAAATAAATAAATAAATATACCAAGTGTCTACTCTTTTATGGACCATAGGATATACAATGGTAAAATTTTCATATTGCTGTAAATTTAGCCCTATTCATTTTAGTACAAAAGTGTACAGACGAAAAATGTTTAGAATTAAAAATTGCATCTAACAAGTTCAAAGTTATTGTTTAGATGCATTTCGATTGCGATAGTTAGGCAAAATAAATTTTTAGCTGTTTACAGAGTGCCATGAGTAATAGCACAAAATTGTAAATAGTTGTATTATTTGAGTTTGGCAGATGACATCAGTCAGAAATTTTTAATAATTGTTAATTTATTTAACAGTAAGCATTGATACATTTGCCACAGCAGAAAAAACTCAATGGAACAATATTTACAATTAAAAATCAAATAATAAACTTTTATCTGTCAAAGTCAAACAATACAACTATTCGAATAGTATGTTTTGTATTGCATTGCGCTCTGTAAAAAGCTTAAAGACGGATATTTTATTTACGTTTATCTCATGACAAGAACCTAGTATGTCAATAAATTCAGGCTCATTTGATGCAGTATTTAATTCTGAACAATTATTGTATATACACTTTATTTTTAATTTAATATGGTAGAGTTTACAGCCATATAAAAATTTTACCATTGTGTTTCCTATGGTCCACAAAAAAAGTAGACACCGATATATATATATATATATATATATATATATATATATATATATACACTCTATATGTCCCAGTTGATCCCCACGTCATCAATTTCTGATGCAAGAATTACAAAACTTTTATCTAGCGTCTTTGACGTACACACATGGCATATATAAGACTTATTCGCTATTTCATTGTCGTCGGTGTTTTAGAGGGATATAAGCTATCTCTGTCTAGCCAACGGCAAAAATTAAATAGAAACTATATTGTAAACGCAGTAGCGAGTGGCATTTTCAAATATTTGAATTATTTGAATATTCATGACATTCCGTCATTCATGTGATGAAGGTAATTTTGGCGTCGATAATAATTATTTGTGCTTCGTTGTGTGTTGGTAATTTTTTTAATACTTGGGATTATACATATTGTGCAATTTTGCTACTGCAAAAACGGTGTTTCTAAGATTGCCGACAATTATTACAACATATTGCTTTTGGGCAATAAAAAGAGATATCTGTTTAAAGGTTGTAGGCAATGTTAAATTATTAAAGAATGCAAGTCCAACCAGTATTCCTTAAAAGGAGATATATTTCATCCATCAGAGTGCAACCTTACTCAAAACAGAATTTAACAGCATATTAACTGCTTATTCCGAGGCCTTACACCGTCTGGATACGCAGCGAATAATTAGCTCTCAATATAATGCGAACTACAAAACCTTTCTCACTACTCAGCACTATCTATCATGGAACATTTCACTCCGAGTACTACGGATAGTAAGTGAGTTACGTACCGCAAGAGAAAAGCGACTCCCAACTATATCAAAATGACAGTATATACAAATTTCCAGCTGACGTAATCTGCATACTATGTAATAGATACGAAGACGATTCGTTGAATCATTTTTTATTCCAATGCTCTTTATTCGATCCAATAAGAAGTTACTTTCTAAGAGAATACACCGGACATCAAAATGAAGATGATAATATAAACGGTCTGTTAGCAGACCTAACAGAAGAAAAAATATATAACATCTTTAACTAAACAACAACATCACTTAAAATAAAAGACTTCATAGAAAATAATTAAAAACAGTGCACGGTTTAGTGAATATGTTCGTGGATGGCCTGTTCAATCGTTAATACTGTTGCTAACACAATTAATAATATAAAATTAATCTAAAAAATCAGTGCTATACAGCAGTGAATATGTGTAACAGTGACATTTCGCGAATGGCCTGTTGTACCGATATATCTGATAGTGAGTGAGCAATAAAAATAAAATTTAAAAAACACTAACATTAAAACTATTAAAAACAGTATGTGATCAAATCCCAGGTTGAAGCATCAGTGTATTTAATGCCCATTCTTCATGTGCCCATTTCAAGGTCGTTCATTTTACTTCACATGTATGTAATTTTCTTAATACTTTTTGTATTATATTTCATATTTACTAGGTATTAGTGTCACGGTATGTTAAAAGTACAACTATATCAAACTTTCTTCACTGCATTCATGAATTCTAATTCTAATGTTATTTATTCAACCCACATGTATTTATTTTTATTATTTTCCTATCTGTGCAATCGTAATCGTACCAAATTTTAATATATTTGTTGTATACATATTCTAATGTTCTTCATTATATTTCATAGGTATTTATTATTTTATTATTGTTATTCATATCACAATCATATCAATTTTTTTCTTAATTATTGTATTTATATATTTCAAATTTATGGTATTTATCAATTTTAAAGGTACGAAAACCATAAAAATTGTACCAAACCTCTTTGTAATAAGCTCTGCTTGTAGTACAAATAAAGTTATTATTATTATATTTCATCCATTATACTTATGTAGTATTTATTCATTTGGTTTATTATTTCTAAATAACTATTCATAGTTCGAATTTTGATGAGTTACGAAATTGACACAATATACGTCATTCTGTCAGTGTTTACAAGTTTTGACATTACATCATAATTACTTAATTGCAAAATATGTAAGTGTCACTTCGAATTTTGATGAATAATAATATTCATACAGTAGGTATATGTTATACATAGTAGCGAGCAACAAACTTATTGCAAAGAAATTATTGAAAATGTCAAACATGTTAAAGTCCTGGCATACTTCACCTTATAGAGTACGTGCACGTCACGTTGACAACCATGCCAAAATCAGCTGAGCGGAAGTAAACATATACAACTATGCGATTTACGTGTGATATGGTTTTGACTTTTTGATATTTGAAGTAATTTATTATATTATATTGAGTTCATTTTAGGTACTATATGATTTTAATTTAGTATATTTGTTATTTAATGCATTAGTCACACAATAATTATTTTTATAATGAAACGTCAGAATCATGGCACACGTCAGATGCGCACCCTGTAGATCTACCTTGATTCCAAAAAATAAAATTTTTACTTATTAGCAAATGTTTTCTTCCACTTATCTGATTTTGATATGGTTGTCAACGTGACGTGCACGAACTCTATATCAAACTAGAAAATTAAATCCCTGTAATTAAACCATGGTAACAATGACGTCCTTATATTAAGCAAGATATGATTTTTTTAAAATTGTAGGAGGAGTTTGGCCTTGCAGACCAGTGACCAATAGAATCAAATCGCCACCCGTGACGGTCGAAAATATTTAATTCTTTATAACTGTTTACTGCAGAATGTATTTTAAAATTATTTGGTTTTACTACTTATTACTCTGTAAGTATTTTCCGATTTTTATATATTTTTTTATATTTCGATTATAGTTTATGGGCCCATTATGTAATTTAATTTTTAAAATAGTTTAATTTATGTATCACTGTTTCATGCAGGCATTTTATCACTTTGTAAACTGTATGACAATACCTTCATCCTTGCAGTACTTCATTTTCGTAATATAATGGCCACTATATATCAACATAGCTCTGATGATGGTTCATTAGGAACCGAAACGTCGGAATTGTTAAATAATAGTATATTAAAGAACGTGTTTTATAAGACATGTTTTCTTCGCACGCGTCAAAATTTAGAAAATGAGCGTCAGCGAGGTTTCTAATTGACAAGTGCGAAAGAAAGTCTTATAAAATGAGTTCTTTATACTATTTTTATATTTTGCGCCTTCTACAATAACATTTACTTACTCAATTTGTGATTATATTTGTAACCATTTGTACATTTTCATGTAAATAATCTTCCCTAATTAAAAAAAATAATAATAAGTTCGACATTATATTATTAAAATGAATTGTCAATTAACTAAAAATAAAGTAGGTACAAATGGGTTAAAGAAACGTCATCTAGTACCAACCGTCTAAAACAAAAAATTGCGTATCGAAATGAAGGTCATTACGATACGCAATTGCGTATCGTAATGACTTCATTATGAACGCAAAATATAAAAAGGTATTTTTAATAAAATCATTTTACCAAGACTGCTTCTCCAATATTTTTTCCTTAACATCGGTATAAAATACCAGTAACTATAACTATTGCGGCGCAGATCACAATTTCAAATTTTTAGTTGAAATAAATTGTACAGTGGAGCGTCTAGTTGCTAGCGGTACAATATGGCGCAGTAAAATTAGAAAAATACGCAGTTATGTAATCGTTTTAAAAATATTTTGCGAAATAGAAATTATTCAACTGAGAGTTGACGGGAAAAACACTTTTCACCTGCACGAGCGCTCTACAGGACTTCACAAGAAGGGTGTGCTCTAAGTGTGAAAGGATCATAAAGGTTGGCCCACATATGTTATATAGGAATACGAAGCTACAAACCTAGAACCTAACAACACCGTCAGATGGAAGCAAATAAACAATAAAACGAATGCGCAAGACTTCAACTAAATAATACAAAAATTCTGTAAATGATGTGCTACAAATATAAGTACAAATTTAGATTAATAACTCACAAATATGTGTGGAATGAGCTAATAAATCTTGAAGAGTCATGTATGGGTGCGCCAAATAAATATTCAAAGTACAAACTATTCCTACAACAATATTTATCAATAAATCACCTTTAAAAAGTATAAATATATTTTATATGGAAAGTATCTTGATATATACACCATTCCCAAATTAAATAATACAAAATAATTAATAAAGAGTGAACAAAAAATATAGGTCAGTTTGTAAATTACCAATGTAGAGTACGCAAATTAGCAAACAAATGTAACAGAAATGGTACTCACTGCGTGAGAGAAGCATATATAAATACTTAAAGCATAGCGATGCGTCTTAGCCGAGTAGACGTGTTTTTTGGTGACTCCGCTATATTGGAAGTAAAGTGCTGAATATTGTGTTCCTACAGTGCATATCAACATTCTGTTCCTTTGTAAAAAAATGGCTAATGCTACTCGGCAATTACAAGCGATCAAGGATACTCTCACTAGCCTCCTAAACGATAATAATTAAATATCACACCTGGTTGATAAATTATATGAAAACCTGGAAACCAAGTTTGATGAACTACAAATCAATTATGAACTAACAATTGTCGAACTCTCACAGGAGAATGAAATTCTACGTGAAAAAGTGGACAGCTTGGAGCAATATACCCGTAGAAATTGTGTGCGTGTGTTTGGTGTGGCTGAAGATAAAAATGAGAGTGCTGAAAATAAGGTGTGTGAAATATTTAAAAATAATTTAAAACTAAATGTGAATCCAAGTGAAATAGACAGATGTCATCGTACTGGGAAAATGAACGTTAAAAAACCACGTCCTATAATAATTAAATTTGTCTCGTTTAAAACACGTGATAAAGTAATTAAATCACGAAAAAACCTTAAAAGTTCCAAATATCTATAAAAGAAGATCTTACGACTAAACGACTTGAACCACCAAATATGGTTTCAAAAATGCCTAGTCGTCCAATGGGAACATCTTTGTCCAGTTCGAGGGTTCAATCAAGCGTGTCAATACAATGGATTATTTGAAGTAGACTATTTCAATGCATGTGTTTGATATGCTAAATAATGCTTTACTTTGTTCATATATTACATTTATGTTCCTTTATATCTCTAAGGAGCTAAGATCTGGTATTGTATCTCCGTATAAAACATTTCTGTATTGTCTTTTTCAATCTTTAGTTAGACTTAAGTTGGATTTATGATAATTTATAATAATTCTTGTTCAATTTACTTAGTTCATTGACTTGTTCGTAGCCTTCACCTATTTATATTTGCTTATTTAAAAAAAATACTTTTTGTTATATCAGGTATATACATTATTTCGTCTATATTACTCTCATTATTTTATGTTTATTAGAAATGAAAATTTATTACCAAAATGTGCGTGGTCTAAAATCTAAGACTCATGAAATTTATAATAAGACTTGCTCCTCAGATTTTGATATGACTGACTGAATCTTGGCTTGATGGTTCAATTAAGAATAGAGTTATTCAATAGTTCTTGTAATGTATATCGTTCCGATAGGGACTTTGCAAGTACTGGCAAGGCATGTGGGGGTGGTGTTCTTTGCGGAGTCAATTCTGCTTTGCAATCATATCTTGTGTGTATGTCTCACAATTTGGGCTGTAAGTTTGATGCAATGTGTGCGAAGGTGCACCTTACTTCTTTTAAATCTATTTACATTATTACAGCGTATTTACCACTGCCTGTCACATCAGATCACTTAAACTCTTTCTGTAATTATATTGAGTCATTACCATTTATTCTTAAAAGCAATTACATTATTGTTAATGTAATTATTAAAGCTTTGAAAGTAACAAGAATCTGTCCTGTTCTTAAATCTGGGGATCCATGTAATATTTCTAATTACAGACCGTTTGCCATACTGTCAAATATTACCAAAATTTTTTAAACTGCTATTCATAAACAAATTTATAATGCAGTACATAACTTGATCAGCATGGTTTTGTTAAAGGAAAATCCATTGTTACAAATTTATTAAACTTTACAGATACTGTACCGAATTATTTGTCCAATAATACACAAGTTGATGTTTTATATATATATATATATATATATATATATATATATATATATATATATATATATATATATATATATCTATATATATATATATATATATATATATATCTATATATATATATATATATATATATATATATATATATATATATATATATATATACAGACTTTGCTAAAGCGTTTGACAAGGTTTATCATAGTTTATTAATAAACAATCTGTGCAATGATTTTAATTTCTCTCTACCACTTTGTCATCTACTTGCATCATATCTCACAGATCGATATCAGTTTGTTGAAGTTAAAGGATTTGAATCTGATATGTTTCTGGCAAGTTCTGGTGTACCTCAAGGCTCCAATCTTGGACCCTTACTATTTTTACTATTTATTAACAATATCACTGAATTCGTACAACATTCAAGCATTCTTATGTACGCAGATGATATCAAATTATTTAAAAAAGTGAACTCAATTAGTTATTGTCTAGAACTTCAAAACGACATTCATAATTTATTAACTTTATTAAAATGTGTGTCAAAAACTGTTTTAAAATGTGCAAAGCACATGTGCGACGTTGATTATTTTAAATTACTTTATTTAACTAACTAACTAACTACCTATGAAGTTTAAGAATTGAAAATAGAGCAATAATGGTTCTGAACAATCACAAAACTTGTGAGCTGGCCAAATGCCGAAAACTGTGTGCGTAAAAACGTGTAAATACGTTGACTGCTAGTCGTGAACAGACAGCAAAATACTTATGAATGTCCGGCGCGTCTAGCGAAGCCAAGAAACCAACCCAGCTTCATAGATGGCGGTATACGTCCCAACAATAATTAAAAAAGCGTAATATATTTTTTGCAAATTTTACTTAAAATTTATGAGCTCTAAAAATGTAGTGGAGAGAACCCGGAACACGGAATGGGTTCTTTTGTGCTATTTTAAATTAGAAGTCATTCTCCAAGTTTGACGTCGGTTGAATTCGCCACCGTCGTATTATAGCCTTTACCTACGGTTCAAGCTACAAACTTACACATGCATAATATACTACTGACAAAATTTGCATCAACCGAGAAAAATCAAAACCATTCTAAGAGATGTTAAGATGAACAAAATTCTCCAAATACCTATGTTATACTGGCATCTCAAATCTCAGAATTTTGTAGATATTTAAAAAATATTCGTATTAAAATATGTATGTATCGATGTATGTATGTACCCGTATGTAGGATTTTCCAAATACCCATTCAAATTTGAAATTATTTTACTTTTTACAACCACTACAGAAAATCGAACTTTTCCCATACTTTACAAAGCTTGAAAGTCGTGGGTTAAAGTGTGAGAAATTATTTCTCACACAAGTTGCCAACTGTAATATAATGCTAATGTTTATATATGTATATAAATTACAAAATATTTGTTCATTACTTAACCATGTATATATTTCCATTTATGGTAAAAGTGATTATTGTAAAGTTCAATTAATTATTGAGAAAAAAAATTTCTTTGTTCATAATGAATTATTTATATCTCAATCGAGCAGAAACACCTATTAGACACTTGTGTGTATCTAGCCCTCGAGTTCGTCTCGTGTTGAAACTCACACTTCGTGGGTAATAGGTGCTTTTCCGCACTTGTGGCGTAGCTATAAAGTAATTTGTTCAATTCTTGGAATTCCAAATAAACAACTTATTATTGGTACTATAAATAATAATAATAATCAATAGTTAGACAAAGAAGTTCGAAAATAATCGAATATACAGTTGAGAGGACGAGATGTGTTTTAGGTAACACATCTAGTCGGCAAACTGTATATTCAGATGATTTTCGATGTTCGAGTTGTATATGTTAAGACTATACGACGAATCAACTAACTATAATTTTAAGAAATCTCAAAACTATGACATATAATTCATCTGAGCGAAATACTACGAGTTGTGTTTCGTGAAACACAACTTAGCATCGCAAATAACCGTGATGTTATACAGCGTAACTAAGAAAAATTGAGCTGCCTGCTTTCGTTTGTTTTCCGATGAGTTGTATAGTCTTTATTATTGTGTAGTTATAAATCCAGTTGTACTCTCCACTCATGCAATGAGTGCCCGTGTGGAGACGTATGGTAAATGCCGGCATGGTAAGAATGACATTATTACCGATATTTGTGCAAAGCAGATTGGCACACCCAGCAATGGGTAATATACCTTGGTGATATATTTATTTAATTTATTTATAAATCCAGTAATAACAAACAAGCACAAGTACCATAATCTATTAATGTACGAGTCCAAGTTTGAAAAACAAGCCGTTAGGCGAGTTTTATAAAGGACGATTTTATTCGTCGCAGATCCCTCAGTCGTGTTCTGGCTTAAAATATAACTATATAAAAATTTCAAACCATTCGGGCCCTTTGAAAACGATATAATTTTTTACAAAAAATAGATAGTGCATAAATTTTTTAAAACTATAAAGACTTTAAAAAATCATTTTGTATCCCCCGCATTGCGCCCAGTCGTGTTTTGGTTTAAAATATAACATATCTAAATTTCAAACCATTAAGTTTCTTTGAAAACCGAGTAAATTTTGGTAATTATTGAAATTTCACATTTTGACGGTTATGAATTTTGTATGACTGTTTACATTAATACGTTGTATCGAACCATAGCTACCTTTAATAGACTCATAAAAAACCGAAATAGAAAAATACACTTAAGTAAAATATAAAACAATTCTGTTAATAATAATAGGAACATACATAACAATGAACAAAAGAAAAAGAAAATTAAATTACTTCATGGTAATGTGGTATTTAATAAGTATAACGTATAAAACGATTTTTAGTATTACATTGATAGCAAACGACAAATAATGAAACAGAAAAATGTAGCGGAAGTTCAGTATTGACACGAGAAATGTCCCTTGTAATACATAAGGTACGTTTATAATGTTATACTGGTAATCAATTGCATGATATACGAGTAGTAGGTAGTTTGATGAAAAAGATTGTGGCAATTTATTTGTGTCTGTCACAAACAGAAGACTACTCAAAAT
The DNA here is from genome assembly GCA_963082715.1 of Harpalus rubripes. Classification (NCBI taxonomy): domain Eukaryota; kingdom Metazoa; phylum Arthropoda; class Insecta; order Coleoptera; family Carabidae; genus Harpalus; species Harpalus rubripes. The sequence goes on along the minus strand of OY720455.1, from coordinate 35,955,171 downwards.
AGCCTAATTGAATAATATCTTGCAAGCCTGTTTCAGGATACGTATTACGTTGTTCGTATGAAATGTATTTCACAAAATTATTTGTACATAATTAACAATGGTGATGTTGTCTGTATTCGTATATTGTGAATAAGGAAATCTATCTTTCCACAGGCTAAAGAAAGGAATTAATTTTTGAAATGTTACAGTTTTTTTTTATTTCTAATCAGAAGTGATAATCTTTTATTAACTACAACGATAATTATGTTAATATGTATAACAAGTATAAGAGACAAACGAAATTAAATGCCTATATCTTTAGTAATTTAATGTCATTAGCAAAAATAATGGATGACTATATATTTTTAAATAGTGTCATGATATCACTGCGATCACGTTTTAGCTCGATGTAGTTGTTTTATTAGCTTTAATCTACTGTTGTTTAATGTGCAAAATTTAAAAATTATAACCCGTATTACGAGCGCACTTTTATAATAAAACACTTTTATGGAGCACACTCCTATTAAGAATATAATGTAAAAGCGCGCTCCATAAAAGCGTTTTTATTTTAAAAATGTGCTCGTAATACAGGCCATTGTATATGTGCTAACAATATATTATAATTTCTATTTAAATGGCACTGCAATTTAATTAATTACTATTGTTTTATATTTACTTATTAAAATAAATTTATTAATATTTAATTTAATCATTATTGATATCTATGTACAAAGCAGATTGGCACACCTAGCAATGCGTAATAAGCCGTGATGATATATTAATTTTATTTATTAATTTATTTTAATATTTAAAAGTTGAGTTACTGGTTCTGGTGGTTATTAATTTAAAATGATAATTCTATATTTGTTTTTCATAAGTTCTGTAAAACCTTGAGCTTTTATGTGGTAACAAATAATAAAAAAAATTAAACGCGTAGATGCTACTTAACTATATTTGAAAATTATCTATGTTAACTGCACAGGTTTAGAAATTTTGGATTTACCTACCTCTTACCATTACTAGCGTTCGAAAATTGATGTTATTTTACTCGTAGTTAACTATTTATACCTACCTCGAACTAGGTGGGTAAGGTTAACCCATTTACGGCACTTTCTAGTTTTCATTTATTTTTACATAATCAACACATCAATTTTCAGTTTTTTTTCTTAAATTGGAATTTTTCTTCTAACTACATACATTATAAAAATTTTATATCAATTTAAATGTTTATTTTTAAATATAAAAAAATTGTACAATATTGTCTATATTTAGGTAGTATTCTTGGAAGATATACGTTGACGGTGCATATACGCACCTTTGGCCGATAACGATATACTTATTCGTATTCACTCGTGCCAGTTACTTGCACTTTGAATAGTGTATGTTTTGTATTTTAAAAGTAATACCTAATTTGTGAGCAAAAATATTCAAACGATAGGAGTTTAGTGTATAAAACCTTGATTTATCAGGGGTCTATAAATCTGTGGACCAATTTCGGAATTTGACAAGTTCATGGGGAGAATTATCTTCATTATAATCATAATAATTGTATTGAAAATTATAGGACAAAAATCAGATTACAAAATAGTGATGGCCTTATTTATCGATATGATAGAAAGCGTTATAGCCAACAGTTGGAAAAAGTTAAAATAGCAAACGACTCAGATACTTCAGAAGTATTTAATTTCCGTTCTTCACAGACTTCATGAAATATGATAGGAAAGATGTCCTAAAGAACGTTTAGGCTGAGACCTCAAATTCTGGTCATGGTAGATATCCAAACAAAGTTTATAAGATATAGGACATATTGTAAGAAGAGCTGATAACAATGCAAGAAAAAACTTTTAAAAAACACTAAATTCCTCTTAATTAGCATATTTCAAGAAATAATTGAGAACGAGTTTCTAAAAATTCTCATTTAAGTGTTGATTTCTTGTCCAATAATGGGTTAACTCAATATGCGCAAAATATAAATCAAGTAGTTGTATATTATATTCATTGGAAATCCGAAGTGTTTTTCATATTTGAATACACGAATTACAAAAACTCGAAATTGTTTGTAAAATTAGTTTTCTCAAACATCTTACATTACCTAACTCTAATTTCAGTTTAAATTTGCGAACGTACTTATTTTTAAAAAAATATGTAATTTTTTATGACCGATATAATGCTTTGACTTCTTCCTTTACCGAAAAAACCCGTGTACCTTTCTTTACTATACTATCTATTTAAATAAAAATGAAGAGTAAATGGAGAATGTATGATGAGTGTAAGTTGGGGACGTGGAATGTCAGAAGTGTGAATGGGAAAGAGAATGAGTTGATGAATGCAATGCGAATGTACAGTGTAGATGTTTTGTGTGTAAGTGAGACAATGAGGAAAGGATGTTATGAGGAAGAAGTAGAAGGCATATTTTGTTTGTGGTCGGGCGTTCGTGAGAATGAGCGTGCAAAGCATGGTGCAGGTATACTTGTAAGTGAAAGAATGAAGCCGTTTGTACGAAGTTATGGCTGTACTTCTTCGCGAGTTTCTTGGATGAGATTCAAGGTAGGCTTTATACGAATCTTCGTTGTGTCCGTTTACGGTCCAACAGACTCCGAAAATGACCTTGAAAAAGATCAGTTTTGGAATTCGGTAAATAGTGTAATTTATTTGTGTGATCCGGGTGAGAGAGTGATAGTGTGTGGCGATCTGAATGGGTGGATGGGTGTTAAACGAAGTGAATCTGAGAATGTATTAGGACGTTTTGGTGATTGTCGAGTGAATGACAATGGCGAGAGAATTGTTTCATTTTGTTTGGAGAGAAATCTCTTCATTTCGAATTCCACTTTTAAACATAAGCTAGCTCACATATACACCTACGAGAATGTGGTTCAGAATAAACGTAGTGTGCTTGACTTCGTTGTCTATGATGAACGATTGAGGAGTATGGTAGTAGATACGCGTGTGAAACGAGGCGCTGAACTGGGTACGAATGATCATTATTTGGTTGTATCGCGAATGCGGTTGAATAAATATTGGCGAAAGAAGGTGAAATGTTCTGGGAAAATGTTTCGCGTAAAATCCTTTGCTCTTTTGAATGAGGATGTCAGAATGCAGTATGTTGAAAGATTGAATGAATCCTTGCCCGAATGTGAGTCTAAATTTGATTGTAATATAAATGAAGTTTGGTTGAAATTTAAGGATTCACTCCTCAAATGTGCAAAAGAAGTTTGTGGTGAAAGCAGATTAGGCTCTTGTCCGAAAAATGCATGGTGGAATGATCAGGTGAAAGAAGCGATTGCTGAGAAAAAGAGAGCATATTTGAAGTTCTTAAATGTTAAGGATTCGCCTGGGCGCTTGCGAGAAGAATGTTTGTTGGAGTATAGAAGGAAGAATAAATGGGTGAAGCAAGTGGTGAGAGAAAGTAAAAAGCGATTTGATGACTTATTGAGTGAAAGATTGACAAATGATTTTAATACGAATAAGCGACTGTTTTGGTTGAGTGTGAAGAGACTGCGGAGTGGAAGTGGTCGAGTTGTGAAAGCTGTTAGAACTGCGAATGGAGAGTTATTGTGGGATGAATCAGATGTGAGGAATAGGTGGTGCGAGTATTTTAAAGGTTTGTATGGAGGTGAGATTGAGAGGGACGATTGTAGTGAAACTGGTAGTGAAAATGATAATGAAGATGATTATGATATAGATGAAAGTGATGTATGTCATGCATTGGGGCGTGTAAGGAATGGTAAGGCTGCGGGTTTAGATGGGATTACAAATGAGATGTTGAAATATGGAGGAGAGAAAGTATTTGAATGGTTAATTTATTTATTTAGATTTTGTTTGAAACGTAGTGTGGTTCCTGATGAATGGAAAAGAGCTGTTATTTGTCCATTATTCAAAGGCAAAGGCAGTTCGAATGAATGTACGAATTTTCGCGATAAGTTTGTTGAGTGCAGTCGGGAAACTTTTTGGTAAGGTTTTAATTCATAAGGTGCGAACCTTAACAATTTCAAAAATTAGTGACGTTCAGGGTGGCTTTTTGCCTGAGAGGGGATGTGTCGATCAATTGTTTGTTCTTCGTTGAGAAGTCACTTGATAAGAACAAGAAGGTGTTCTGTGGCTTTCTTGATCTAAAAAAGGCGTATGATAGTGTTCTTCGAGATACTTTGTGGGATGTACTCATGGAGTACGGCGTGAATGGAAACTTGCTGGGAGCAATTCGTGCATTGTATGAGGGTAGTGAGGCTGCTGTAAGAATAGATGGTAGGTTGAGTGATTGGTTTCGTATAAATGTTGGTGTGAAACAGGGCTGTGGTATGTCTCCGTGGTTGTTTAATTTGTATATGGATGTCTTGCTGCGGTGAGCATTGAGTGAAATGGATGGTGTACAAATTGGTGAAAGTATTGTGCCTGCGTTAGCGTATGCGGATGATGTAGTTGTTTTAGGTGAAAATGAAGAGCAACTCAGAAGAATGATAGAGAGAATACATGTAGTTGGAAGAAGTATGAATCTGGAGTTAAGTGTTTATAAATCCAAGGTGTTAGTATTTGAAAGGAGTAAATTGGTGACTATGTGCAATGTGTTGGTGGATGGAGTGAAACTGGGGCAAGTGAATGAGTTTGTATATTTGGGTAGTATGATGTCAAGAGATGGTCGAATTGATAGGGAAATTGAAAGGAGAGTGAGTGCGGGGTGTAAGGTAATGGGTGCTCTGGGTATGTTTGCTCGAAACGTAAACGTATCTAGAGAAGCTCGTTTAAGTGTGTATAATGGAGTGCTAGTGCCTGCTTTGATGTATAGAAGCGACTGTTGGGCATGGACGGGAAAGCATAAAAAGAGAGTGACTGCCGTGGAAATGAGGTATTTACGTGGAGTATGTGGATATGTAAGACGGGATCGCGTGAGGAATAATTTGGTGTATGAAGAATGTATGGTTAGGAAGAATGTTGTTAAGAGAGTAGGAATGAGCCAGTTGAGATGGTTTGGTCATGTGGAGAGAATGACGAGTGAACGGCTTTTTAAGCGTATATATCTTGGTGAAATTGAGGGTGTTCGATTGCGTGGCCGTCCAGTGTGTAAGTGGATGGATGTGATTGATAAGGTACTAAAAGAGAGAAAGTTTCCGAGTGGGAAGAGAAGAAGAGCGTGTATGAATGCGATTATTAATGTGGCCGAGGCGAAAGAAGTGTGCTTAGACAGGAATGTGTGGCGAAGGATGATTGTTTCGTAACTATTATTGTGGTCCGGATGCGGTATTTCGCTACCGAAAATCGGTCACTTTAATATGTTAAGAGTGAGGAATATATGTTGTACCTATGATGTCAGGTTAGTAATAATGTTGTTGAAAGAGAGACTGATTTTTTTTGGATGATGTTATTGTTATTCTTTCCGGTTTGTGCTAACCCACTAAGTGGGAAATGCGTGATTTTATGTATGTATGTATGTATGTATGTATGTATGTATGTATGTATGTATGTATGTATGTATGTATGTATGTATGTATGTATGTATGTATGTATGTATGTATGTATGTATGTATGTATGTATGTATGTATGTATGTATGTATGTATGTATGTATGTATGTATGTATGTATGTATGTATGTATGTATGTATGTATGTATGTATGTATGTATGTATGTATGTATGTATGTATGTATGTATGTATGTATGTATGTATGTATGTATGTATGTATGTATGTATGTATGTATGTATGTATGTATGTATGTATGTATGTATGTATGTATGTATGTATGTATGTATGTATGTATGTATGTATGTATGTATGTATGTATGTATGTATGTATGTATGTATGTATGTATGTATGTATGTATGTATGTATGTATGTATGTATGTATGTATGTATGTATGTATGTATGTATGTATGTATGTATGTATGTATGTATGTATGTATGTATGTATGTATGTATGTATGTATGTATGTATGTATGTATGTATGTATGTATGTATGTATGTATGTATGTATGTATGTATGTATGTATGTATGTATGTATGTATGTATGTATGTATGTATGTATGTATGTATGTATGTATGTATGTATGTATGTATGTATGTATGTATGTATGTATGTATGTATGTATGTATGTATGTATGTATGTATGTATGTATGTATGTATGTATGTATGTATGTATGTATGTATGTATGTATGTATGTATGTATGTATGTATGTATGTATGTATGTATGTATGTATGTATGTATGTATGTATGTATGTATGTATGTATGTATGTATGTATGTATGTATGTATGTATGTATGTATGTATGTATGTATGTATGTATGTATGTATGTATGTATGTATGTATGTATGTATGTATGTATGTATGTATGTATGTATGTATGTATGTATGTATGTATGTATGTATGTATGTATGTATGTATGTATGTATGTATGTATGTATGTATGTATGTATGTATGTATGTATGTATGTATGTATGTATGTATGTATGTATGTATGTATGTATGTATGTATGTATGTATGTATGTATGTATGTATGTATGTATGTATGTATGTATGTATGTATGTATGTATGTATGTATGTATGTATGTATGTATGTATGTATGTATGTATGTATGTATGTATGTATGTATGTATGTATGTATGTATGTATGTATGTATGTATGTATGTATGTATGTATGTATGTATGTATGTATGTATGTATGTATGTATGTATGTATGTATGTATGTATGTATGTATGTATGTATGTATGTATGTATGTATGTATGTATGTATGTATGTATGTATGTATGTATGTATGTATGTATGTATGTATGTATGTATGTATGTATGTATGTATGTATGTATGTATGTATGTATGTATGTATGTATGTATGTATGTATGTATGTATGTATGTATGTATGTATGTATGTATGTATGTATGTATGTATGTATGTATGTATGTATGTATGTATGTATGTATGTATGTATGTATGTATGTATGTATGTATGTATGTATGTATGTATGTATGTATGTATGTATGTATGTATGTATGTATGTATGTATGTATGTATGTATGTATGTATGTATGTATGTATGTATGTATGTATGTATGTATGTATGTATGTATGTATGTATGTATGTATGTATGTATGTATGTATGTATGTATGTATGTATGTATGTATGTATGTATGTATGTATGTATGTATGTATGTATGTATGTATGTATGTATGTATGTATGTATGTATGTATGTATGTATGTATGTATGTATGTATGTATGTATGTATGTATGTATGTATGTATGTATGTATGTATGTATGTATGTATGTATGTATGTATGTATGTATGTATGTATGTATGTATGTATGTATGTATGTATGTATGTATGTATGTATGTATGTATGTATGTATGTATGTATGTATGTATGTATGTATGTATGTATGTATGTATGTATGTATGTATGTATGTATGTATGTATGTATGTATGTATGTATGTATGTATGTATGTATGTATGTATGTATGTATGTATGTATGTATGTATGTATGTATGTATGTATGTATGTATGTATGTATGTATGTATGTATGTATGTATGTATGTATGTATGTATGTATGTATGTATGTATGTATGTATGTATGTATGTATGTATGTATGTATGTATGTATGTATGTATGTATGTATGTATGTATGTATGTATGTATGTATGTATGTATGTATGTATGTATGTATGTATGTATGTATGTATGTATGTATGTATGTATGTATGTATGTATGTATGTATGTATGTATGTATGTATGTATGTATGTATGTATGTATGTATGTATGTATGTATGTATGTATGTATGTATGTATGTATGTATGTATGTATGTATGTATGTATGTATGTATGTATGTATGTATGTATGTATGTATGTATGTATGTATGTATGTATGTATGTATGTATGTATGTATGTATGTATGTATGTATGTATGTATGTATGTATGTATGTATGTATGTATGTATGTATGTATGTATGTATGTATGTATGTATGTATGTATGTATGTATGTATGTATGTATGTATGTATGTATGTATGTATGTATGTATGTATGTATGTATGTATGTATGTATGTATGTATGTATGTATGTATGTATGTATGTATGTATGTATGTATGTATGTATGTATGTATGTATGTATGTATGTATGTATGTATGTATGTATGTATGTATGTATGTATGTATGTATGTATGTATGTATGTATGTATGTATGTATGTATGTATGTATGTATGTATGTATGTATGTATGTATGTATGTATGTATGTATGTATGTATGTATGTATGTATGTATGTATGTATGTATGTATGTATGTATGTATGTATGTATGTATGTATGTATGTATGTATGTATGTATGTATGTATGTATGTATGTATGTATGTATGTATGTATGTATGTATGTATGTATGTATGTATGTATGTATGTATGTATGTATGTATGTATGTATGTATGTATGTATGTATGTATGTATGTATGTATGTATGTATGTATGTATGTATGTATGTATGTATGTATGTATGTATGTATGTATGTATGTATGTATGTATGTATGTATGTATGTATGTATGTATGTATGTATGTATGTATGTATGTATGTATGTATGTATGTATGTATGTATGTATGTATGTATGTATGTATGTATGTATGTATGTATGTATGTATGTATGTATGTATGTATGTATGTATGTATGTATGTATGTATGTATGTATGTATGTATGTATGTATGTATGTATGTATGTATGTATGTATGTATGTATGTATGTATGTATGTATGTATGTATGTATGTATGTATGTATGTATGTATGTATGTATGTATGTATGTATGTATGTATGTATGTATGTATGTATGTATGTATGTATGTATGTATGTATGTATGTATGTATGTATGTATGTATGTATGTATGTATGTATGTATGTATGTATGTATGTATGTATGTATGTATGTATGTATGTATGTATGTATGTATGTATGTATGTATGTATGTATGTATGTATGTATGTATGTATGTATGTATGTATGTATGTATGTATGTATGTATGTATGTATGTATGTATGTATGTATGTATGTATGTATGTATGTATGTATGTATGTATGTATGTATGTATGTATGTATGTATGTATGTATGTATGTATGTATGTATGTATGTATGTATGTATGTATGTATGTATGTATGTATGTATGTATGTATGTATGTATGTATGTATGTATGTATGTATGTATGTATGTATGTATGTATGTATGTATGTATGTATGTATGTATGTATGTATGTATGTATGTATGTATGTATGTATGTATGTATGTATGTATGTATGTATGTATGTATGTATGTATGTATGTATGTATGTATGTATGTATGTATGTATGTATGTATGTATGTATGTATGTATGTATGTATGTATGTATGTATGTATGTATGTATGTATGTATGTATGTATGTATGTATGTATGTATGTATGTATGTATGTATGTATGTATGTATGTATGTATGTATGTATGTATGTATGTATGTATGTATGTATGTATGTATGTATGTATGTATGTATGTATGTATGTATGTATGTATGTATGTATGTATGTATGTATGTATGTATGTATGTATGTATGTATGTATGTATGTATGTATGTATGTATGTATGTATGTATGTATGTATGTATGTATGTATGTATGTATGTATGTATGTATGTATGTATGTATGTATGTATGTATGTATGTATGTATGTATGTATGTATGTATGTATGTATGTATGTATGTATGTATGTATGTATGTATGTATGTATGTATGTATGTATGTATGTATGTATGTATGTATGTATGTATGTATGTATGTATGTATGTATGTATGTATGTATGTATGTATGTATGTATGTATGTATGTATGTATGTATGTATGTATGTATGTATGTATGTATGTATGTATGTATGTATGTATGTATGTATGTATGTATGTATGTATGTATGTATGTATGTATGTATGTATGTATGTATGTATGTATGTATGTATGTATGTATGTATGTATGTATGTATGTATGTATGTATGTATGTATGTATGTATGTATGTATGTATGTATGTATGTATGTATGTATGTATGTATGTATGTATGTATGTATGTATGTATGTATGTATGTATGTATGTATGTATGTATGTATGTATGTATGTATGTATGTATGTATGTATGTATGTATGTATGTATGTATGTATGTATGTATGTATGTATGTATGTATGTATGTATGTATGTATGTATGTATGTATGTATGTATGTATGTATGTATGTATGTATGTATGTATGTATGTATGTGTGTGTGTATGATATAATGTAATTTAAAAGAAATATTTATTTCTCTATATAATTAAAAAAAAACATAACAGCACTTGCTTATTGTTGTATAATATAATATAACCCTAGTTCAGGTGATCAAAGCAATTTTTCGTTATTTAATTGTTTGTGTTTGGTAAGTAATAATTTGCTATGAGTGTCTTGTACTATATCGCTCGTTGTAAAATCAAAACAGCGTATGTCAATTTTTGACATATCTGATTTGCACGTATACTTCGTTCTGGTTTCTGTTAACAATTTAGCATAGAATGCCAAACCCTGCCTCAAGTTTCGAAAAAGTGCTAAAGCGCGTATTTGAAAATTTTTGGAAATCATTTAATTTTGATACCATTCTATACATTTTTAACGACTAAAAGGGCAAATATTACAGACTAATATGTCTGAATTAAATAAGATTTTATGTTTCCTAAAAACCTATTGTATTAGACAGGAATTTTGATTTTACGATGACTATAATGTATGTACTTATTGTGACAAAGTGAGATTTTGTGCTGTATTATTCATCACCGAAGTTAGATTTGAGCTCTGTCTATCTTCCTGGTTATATTCACATTTTTCAGCATTAAACTTATTTGATTTTATTAACACATACGTTTAATGTGAGACTATACGCTATGCCACGCGGGTCTTGGGAATCATTCGGATCCGTATAAGGTCAAGCGAATCTTATTTTATACTACACGTTGGTTTTTCTTAAGCACCGTTTTTACGTATATGGGTTAGTTGCTTGTACCAGTAACTTTCCAGGCAACTACTAATCCAAATTAAATAAATTGGCAAGTACTGAGACAAGCAGTTGTAGCAATTTCATGACAGGCATGTAAATAGCTATGCGCATTTTTCATTGTCTCCTTCATTACTATTTACTAACCTTTTAGCTTACCCAATGCATTTTAAGGTTAGTATAATTGTTATCACAATGGCAGACCTCAAACTGACGAAACAAGTACAATTACAGGTTTCTTTTTGTGTAAACATCTATTTACCTTATGCCTGAGTTAAGTTGACTAGCTAGGCCAGTATGGGTACAGTTAAATGTAAACATCGCTTTACTTATCTACTTACACGCTACTCAATTTCCAGGTAATTTACGTTTTGAAACGGCAAAATATACGTCCTACTTAAAGTTGACCTGATTTATACCGACGGAATGATCTGCAACGTTCCGTTTCTTACTGGAATAATTCGAATCATTGTTTTCCTAGATGGAGCATGGAATAATCATACGACGAGACTGATAACATGCTAATACTTCCTTGTAATAATAATAATAATAATAATAATAATAATAATAATAATAATATTTATTTCTTTTTAAAAAAATCTCATACAAAGAGACTGGTATGTACATAAAATGAAATTTCATTTTATTATCATTTACAAATTAAATAAGGATTTAATATAAATAAACGTATGTTTAAAGCACAGTCTACATATTTGAAAATATTATACATTTTTTCTTCTGTAATATCGGCTAGAAGGGTTTGGTGTTGATCAGTGGTACGCCATGTGTATTTTGTCGGGTATTCTTGTCTGGGTGCGTTGTATAATGGGCACTGGAACAGGAAGTGTTTTAGATCGTCTTGTTCTTCGCGATTACAAAAGGTGCACAGGTCTTCTTGGTAGAATTTGTGGAGAGATCCATTGTAATGTAGGTGAAGATTCATCTCACTTGATGTTCATAGTTGACCTATTAGACGTAAAATTTTAAACGGGGTGTTAAAGGTCAGAAAGTTGTGGTGATAAAAAAAAGTTTTAAAGACAGTATTATATGAAGATTGTGCAATTCTTTGGGTGTCAGTGTTATGGAGGATATTCTGGTACGATATTAGGATGCTGGGAAGTTTTTTTTAAGGATTATAAAATTTTGTTGCTGCCATATCTGCAAGAAGTTTGTTTTTTGTAGAATGATTTCTATGTTTCTGATCCAGTTGAACTTTATTTGTTTCTCTGCGGGAATTTTATTATTTAATTTAAGGCTGAATAGTTTTTTAGAACAAATTTTTAAATATCTCTCATCGGGCATAACTCCTTATGCTTTGTACCACCAAGACAGTATTCTCTTCACAATATTTAGCTCTAGTTTGCCTCGGCTTGTCTCTCTTCTGATGATGTAGTTAGGAGTGGTTTTTAGCCACCCTAATAACGATTTAAAATAATGACATTGGCCTGTTTCTAATATATCTGAGTAATTAGAAACCCATAATTCGGAGGCGTATAAAATTGTTGGGGCAACTGTTGAGTCAAATAGAGTAGATACTGTATCCCAGTTGAATATTTTTGTTTTTGTCAAGGTAGTCCTAATACCTCCTACTATTTTGACCGAGTTGCTTACAACGTTTTGTGTGGGTTGTGAGAATAATCCTGATGTATATGTTATCCCCAGATATGTATATGTTTTTGTAAAATTTATTTCATGCCGCTGGCAATAGAATTTCCTAAAATTTTTTGGAGGGCCACCCCTGTGAAAGTGCATTATTTTTGTTTTTGTGGCATTTATTTTCAAATCTAGCTTATCGCAGTATAATTCCAGCGCATAAAGTTTGTCCTGGATATTTTTTGGGGAAGTTGCGAAGATGACAAGGTCGTCAGCGTACTGTAAAGATAATAAAATGTCTGTTTTATGATTAATAAATATTCTTTCGAGAGATTTGTTTATGAACTCCTTCTCGAGATCTGCAATATACAGCGCAAAGAGTAGTGGGCTAGTGCACTAACCTTGTAACACGCCCCTTGATATGTCAACTTCTTCTGAGAGCGTCCCCCTTTCACATACTTGCGATGTTGCGTTCTTATACATATTGCGTAATGACCTTGTTATTTTGCCACTAATTCCTACATCAAATATCTTTTTTCACATTTTGTCGTGCGTAACGGAGTCAAACGCTTTCTGTAAGTCGACGAATATTGCATATGTATTATTTTTGCCAGTCAGGAAGCATGAGTGCACAATTGTGTTAAATACAAATAGGTTGTCCACACACGATCTGTTTTTACGGAACCCTGATTGTGATTCTGATAGAATATTGTAGCGTTCAATTCAGTTTTGCATGCGATTATTATTAGACTGATAACATGCTAATACTTCCTTGTATATGTCGCAATAATGAGGAAACATAGAGATATGAATACCAATTTACACGATTGCATAACATTGTAGGGATGTCGTCGTTAAATTGCTGTAAAATAAAACCCATACTCGTAAGTCTAATGTTTCAGCGAAGATTTAAAATATAAAAATAGTGAATTCATTCAATTGATAGAACTCATTATAGACTATAACATGTACTTAGAATAAGAAAAGTCGAAGATGAGACTCAAATAATAGACGATAGGTTATAAGCAATATGACATCTGATGGTACTTTGAGGAACAATAGTTGATGGAATAAGTTATATATTTGACATTTGCTGCTGATTCTGAACAACTTCGCACTCTACAGTTTTTGCCGTAAAATGAATAGTACAGCAGGAAATTGGACAAAAATAAAATCCCGTGTTAAATCCCTATGTTCGCAATTTAGCGTCAACACCCTGTATAACATCTCTTAATATTACACATAGCCCAATTCACAAAAAATTATTAAGCCAATCCTTATTTTCAGATGATCGAATCTTACTCTAATTTTAATAGTTTATTTCTTCATCTAATCTGATCCAAGTAACTACGATTTTTGATAATATAATGAAGCTTACATTTTAAATTCCGGGATAGAATAGAAATACAGTAAACCAAAAATAAGGATTGGCTTAAACTTTTTTGAGAATCGTGTTGTTCATGCATACATGCAATTAGTTCCTTTAAAAGCCACTTTGGCCGTACGATCTTGTTTTTCATCGCCTATACCCCAGATTTCGCAGAAAATAAATAAAAGTTAATATTATAAGGATTTATGTAATTACACTGTGAAAAAAAGCATATAAATAATGAATTATAAAGAGGATATAATTTATTAAATATAATTGCTAATATTTAATACAAAATTTGCAGTAAAACCTAATTATTTGCTATTGCACTAATGAAGTACTAACATTTATCACAGTACTATTTATTTAACTCGAGAAATTTGTTTATTAACATTCTTGGAACAGAATACCGACTAAAAGATTACAAAAAAACTGACGCATAAGACATGTTCAACCTCACATATTTTCACTTTGTTATTTTGTCATTACATTATAAAATAAATATACACGTCCTGTCCTCTTGTCTCATATTTGTCTTGTCTCTTATATATATATATTTAATATAAACATTCATTCGTATTACAATATGCACTCTTCACACTTCTATACTTCAATACCTACTTCCAATGTACCTATTATATGCAGTTCTGCAATTCAGGCCATTCAGTTGGCAACCTATCCTCGCAACCACCAGCTTGATGATATCTTTCGGAAACATGTTGTCAGATCCTTTCATGGTTTAATTGAAGTACCAACGGAAGTCCGTACCAACCTCGATACCAACAAAACTAGTTTTTAACTAAGAACTAGCAATGGACCAGAAAAGTGAGGATAGAATATGCCTTTGCCGGAAGTCATAGTTAAGAGTCCGTAGCATAGGTTTCATATGGAAGTTTGATTTTAGAGACAAAAAAAGATATTTTGTAAAAAAAAACAAGCAGCTCTTGTTAGGAATTCGATAGTTTGTTAATTCAATAATAGATTGCAATAATTTTAACTTCTAGAAAAGGTAAAGTAAGAAAATTATTAGAAATTAATATGCTATGTGTAAGCTAAGATAAAGTATGTCTGATAGTCCCTCATCCGCCAGTAAATAGGTCAGCGCAACTGAAGCATGCATCGTATCAAATCGAGACATACGTTAATTGAATTTTGTAGTACTTTATTTTTATTTAAATAATTAGAATGTAAGCAGTATTGTACGAATCTGGAGATAAAGAACCGGTCTAGTTGTTATATATAATGCTTTGCATAAGATGCATTTTTACGAAATTTCTCGGCCTTTAAAGTTAAGCAAACATTTTACTCTTAAGAGATCTATGGGGATCAAAATTGTGTTCTCACCGTTATGAACTGAGTTTGAATTTGGTGCCTATGTTTGACCGTTTAACTTTTTTTGTCTATAGTATCCGCTTGATTCAGAATTGTGTAAGCTTCAGGTCACTGAAATGGCACTTGATTACGTTTATGTTACTTATGTAGTGGCTTTCATGTGATGTTTCCCTAATTTAGAAATTATTCACAGACAAGAATAGATTAGTACTAGAATCGATATATGTATGTCAATGTGTAATGCACTGTGCTATACTCTTATTTTTGTTTTTATGTGTCTGATCTATGGTTTTATATATTCTTATAATTACGATTTTAATTTTGTAATTTTTTCTTGTGTATAAGCATAAGCCTTATTGGGCAATTTGTTCGTTTCTCGTAAATAAGTTAATAAAAGCGCTTCTATCGTCGACAAATGTTGTCTTTATCCATTTAATGTCCTCTTCGTCGTCGGGAAACCTTAAAAAGATTCGGCCATTAGCCATTACTAATCACAATATCTCTAGTTTTTGTCACATTTTTATAGGTCTCCCTTGTCTTCTCCCACGTCTTCACTGCTTTCTTTAAAACGTTTGTAAATCTTTGGGTTATGATAAAGCTTGGCAGCTGACATGATCTTTTCAAAATTTATTTAGTATATATATATATATATATATATATATATATATATATATATATATATATATATATTACACTAATAACTCATTTATAATTAATTTGCTGTACGTCTTTCACCGGTTATTTAATTTTCGTATATATTACTATAATTTAGTTGGTTAGATAGTAACCTTGGGTAAATGATATTTAATTGTTTACTCATTACCTACTGAAACTGCGACGCCGCGGCATACTTCAATTTTCATAATTTTTTACCTACCTCAACAATTTATTTTATATTTCAGTATAAGGTACATAAACAAACAAATCTGAACCGACCACAATTTAATAGCAGCATAAAATATTGATAAGCTAAGCTGAGGCACTCAGATAACCATTTACAATGGAAAGCTTGACTCGGTACATTTCGGATTCAGAAGCGAAATACATGCGCATTGTAATCGCTGTATTTGTCATAACATAGGCGCTGTAAACACTGTTTTGAATTTTTTGAACATTTGGCATTTGTTTTTGTGGGTTTGCATTTTAGGATATTTACTACCGGTACCAGTTTTTTTATTATGTGTAACGTGGGTGAATATGATACTCAAACATTCCATCGCGTTTAATATATTATTAATATGTTACTTGTAAATGTATCAACTAACTTTTAGGAACACGTTAACAGTGGTTATAAAACATGGTATAAATTTTATATACGGTAAAATTTACATTTCACGTGCAAATTAAGCAAGTGATTGTAAAGGTAGCCTAGTGAAACATTTTAAAGATATAATTTCTTCCACTGATTCTTGTTGCTGCAATGATTGGATATTGTAAAAGTTCCAGTGGATTTCTATTAGCTTTGAACTTCCTACAAGTTGTCTGAAAAAAATTATCTTTGACACCATAATACCTTTAAACAGAATTCTTTTATAAAAAATTTTGTCCAATATTCTGTCGATACTATTATTTATCTACTTATTGTATATGTATTTTATATTTTCTTATATTATTGGTATTTAGTATAGTAACAATTGCTGTTTCTACTGAACTTTCAAAATCTAAATTGTTAGTTTCATATAATCTATGTTGAATATATTCACCGCGAAATACAAATACCAACATTTTCGAAGAAATTTCTTTAGTTTATCTCAAAATTGACAATTTATGGTTAATTTGTAGATCTGCGTAACGAAATCTTGTATGGTTTCATAATTGAAATATATTAGTCTAGAATTTACATACTTTTTTACTCCGTTTAATTCTACTAATCAGCAAAATTTGCTGTGTTATATAAAAACATATAAATTATATGCTTTCTTAATTTGGGGGTACGGCCTTTTACGCACCCAAATTGACCGTCCAAACTGCTCATGCAACTGGCCCACCAAATTTACCAACTGTCCACGCGACTTGCTCACTCAAACTAGCCAGTGTTAGTTTAAATTTTTACGCAAATTAGGCAACTGTGTGAACTAATGTGCGACGGGACTCGTATGTAAAATTTCAAAATCGGTGCTGCATTCCTGTACTTGTAAACCCTCATAAATTTAGAGATAATCCTCCGCTACTATAGCAATAAAACTATGTATAATTATCGTGATTATGATGAAGCGGCATAGAAAAATAGTATTTATGTTAAAGAAACAGTAAGATTATTTTACTTAACAAAGCACTGAGAACAGTTAGCATACCCTTAAGATTTCATGCAATGAATATCTTTATTTCAACAGAGCGGTGCAAATAAATGCCCGTTGGCATCCAATGTTATAATGCAAGAAGTAAGCGATACGCCGCTTTGACATGATTACGATATATATATATATATATATATATATATATATATATATATATATATATATATATATATATATATATATATATATCGAGTGGCGCTCGAAATCCGTTACATAGGCATTTAACATGGGAAAACCGTTTTTCCAACCGTGTTGCTCCCCAAATTATTTTAGAAAAACAATCTTCAAATAAAAGTTTTAGAATATAAAATTCTGCATGTAAATCATTAAACAAAATTCTTTTCGTATGTATAGTAACTCCAGAAATTCAATATGAAAAATTTGAAGATTTCATTTTAATAGTGCTAGCCATGGAATTTAAACAAAAAAGACAAACAAATGTGCTGATTTAAATGTCAAATATCGTGATTTTGTCAAAAAAATTAGTATTTGAACAGTATAGAAGAATTAAATCATTATTCCGCTTAAGAATTTTACGTTGTGATAATTTTATTGAATAATAAAAAAGTAAATTAAATTTTATGATAGATAAGCACACGTTTGTTTGTTAAGCTTTTTGTTAATTCCATGGCTATCACTACTTTTGAGTAGATTTTCGACATTTTCATACCTAATTTCTGCTGTTACAAAACATGCAAAACTAATTTTGCTTATTGATTCAAATGCAAAATTTTATATTCTTCAATTTTTATTTGAAGATTTTTTTTCTAAAATAATTTCGGGAGCAATGCGCTAGGAAAAACGGTTTTCCCATGTTAAATGCCTATGTAACGGATTTCGAGCGCCACCCGGTATATATATATATATATATATATATATATATATATATATATATATATATATATACAGGGTGTCCCATAACTTCAGGTACATATTAGAAGGGCATATAGTTCTTAATGTCCTGATTACGGAACAAAAATAATTTTTTCAAAATTCCTATAATTAAGGGTAGTTCACTTAAGAAGAACATGTTTTGTACCCCTGGATACTATAATATTTGGAATAGTGAAATTAGTTATAACTATTACATAAAATAATTGAACAATGAAATTAATTTATGCAATTACGTAGAGCTTTGACACACCAAATAAGTTTGGGAGATGTGTATGTAATGAAAAAAAATCTAATTATTTACTTTATTTTTACAAAAACTGTTCAAAATTATTTCCATTAACAGCTAAACATAATGCAGCACGTTGAATTAAAGAAATTGAACAAGCCCGATGAATTGCATTCTCTTGTCTAATTCTTTCAGAACAATTTTCAACTCGTTGCCGTAATTCTTCAAGGGTGTCAGGTGCCTCTTGATTATCATAGACGAGGGATTTAAAATTACCCCACATATAAAAATCTAACGGATTGAAATCCGGGGATCTAAGGGGCAAAGACGCGGGACCTCCTCGACCAATCCACTTGTCCTCAAATATTCTGTCAAGATGATGTCTGACATTTCTAGCAAAATGTGGCGGCGCACTGTCATGCATAAACCATGCATTTTGACATACATTAAGAGGAATATCTTCTAATAATTCAGGCAAATTATTCTGCAAAAATTGTAAATAATCATTCCCAGACATTCTGTTAGGAAGTATGTATGCTTCCAGTAACGATCCGTTTACCATCCCAGCCCAAACATTTAGTGAAAATCTGTGCTGAAAATGACTCCTGGCAGCAGCATGTGGATTTTCTTCGGCCCAGTAGTGACAGTTATGAATATTATGTATACCATCACGAGTAAATATCGCTTCGTCGGAAAATATTACTTTTAACGTAAAATTGCCATCCTGAGCATGTTGGTTTAGAAGCCATTCACAAAACCTTACTCGAGAGTAATGATCGGGTTCAATTAACGCATGGACCCGTTAAAAATGATAAGGATGTAAATTATTATTCCTTAAAATTCTCCAAATTGTCATTCGTGGTACACCTGGTAGTTGACGAGATATTCTCCTTTGCTGATTGTTGGGTCATTGCGTACCAAATCTAAGACAGCATTTTCAACATTTACTGGTCTCCGATGAACCCCGCCGTCTCTTCCCCGATTAGGTTGCAAAGAACCAGTGTCGCGAAGGAGTTGAGTAAGGCTTACAAATATGCGAGAATTCGGATGCCGTCGTCCTGGGAAACGTTCAGCGTAATAACGCTGAGCTAATCTACAGTTTTACCCTGCTTCGCCATACATTAGCAACATATCCACTAACTCACTGTTACTGTAATCATTCATATTTGTAACAATAATCAGAAGAGCAATATCAAAACTGTTATAAGAAACACAATTTATGTGGCCGGCTACTAGAAACCTAATGAAATGATTGTATTATGCAAACATTTCTTATTAATTAGATATAATACAACGTAATATTTAATATTAAAACTACCTATTCAACCAGTGTCCCAAAACTGTTTCCTTCAAAAACCTCAGAAACTAATTTTAGAATTTTGAAAAAATTCTTTTTGTTCCGTAATCAGGACATTAAGAACTATATGCCCTTCTAATATGTACCTGAAGTTATGGGACACCCTATATATATAGAAGTTACAGAGTCCATTTTTCAGACTATACTATACATAATATTTCATTTAATATGAATTATATGATGCTGCATTGTCGTAAAACGCTTCTGGATCCATATAGTGATAATAATAATATCAATAATAATAATAATAACAATAATAATAATAATATCTAGAACACTCAAGGTACCAGCGTATGAAAAAAAGATTAAGAAGGATATAGAAAAGTGAAGAGCTGAGAATGGAGTCCACTTCTATCAGCTTAATCAAAGAAACTCAGAAGGTACAAAGATAGTTATTTACGTAGAATATAAAAAATAATATATTTACCAAAACTATAAGACATACTCAACGTAAAGAAACTCAAGAATAAAATCAAACAAAGGAATCTTGGAAAGATATATGAGGTACTAAAACGAAGACACAAGAAATACAATTAGTTGAAAGAAGAGCTGGAGTTGGTAAAGCGGAAGTTACGGTTTAGCAACACGTTGAAACACAAGACATAAAACTAGGTATTAAAAAATTATCAAACTCGAAATCGTCTGGCCAAGGTAAGCTACATAACTACCAGACACCGGACAGCTAAGTGAATGAGCCAAAACACTATCATAGTTCTAGGAAGCAAACTGTAGAGGCGCGACAGTGCTTAAATGTTAATAAACTAAGACACCTTTGAGTTCAAAACATTTTTCAATATTTTGTATTGTAAAGGCATATGTCATCACACATGTCACGCTTTAACATCTTAAATTATTTGATAATTTAATTTGTAACAGTTTATGGTTTTATAATGCCAATAGTGATTCATTCCGCGATTTCTCTTGTTTTACAGTGTATTAATTGCGTTTATTTTTTGACGCAATATACAAGTGGAATTCAGTAAGCTGATGAACATTCGTTGTGCTGTTTGATATAAAGTGCAGTGCAAAGAAGTAGATAGACATTTACTTTTATATTTAATGATGAAATGTCGCCCCATGTCCAATACCCTTTTATCTTACATATAAAAAATATCAAAATAGAATTGTATGTGTATGTGACAAATAATTTTAATTTTATTTGGAAATAAATTTATAGTTATTGTTTTGTGATTACTTAAAATATATGGATGTATCTATAGTCAATTGTCTTATCTCTTTTATTTTCAAAATTAAAAATTTCAATTTATGTACACAATGACATGTCACCTGTGTCACAGACTACCAAGCCATCACAGTGTGCGTTAGATCTTGGAGGCAATCTATAGATGTCACTATTTCGTTTTTCGAAAAATACATAAACTGTCCTATGTATGTGTAGTTGAGATGATCCGTGATATTTACTAAAAAAATATGAGTGCACACACTAACACCTCGCTAATATCTTCACAAAATGAATAAAAGAAACACAGGCAGCTATCCCATTATTCACACAAGGAATCACTTATCTTAACTATCGTTTCCAAGCTGGCTCCGGCGCGGCGGTATAGATTCGCTGAGTCAACCAACAGGATTTGCGTGATTTTTATAAACTCACACCGTGGCGCGGATAGAAAGTTGAGAATCTTTAAAGATTTTGAAGCCGGCGAACGTGCGTATTTACGCATAGACATATTTTGTCTTTGTCACGTTCTAAAGCGTCTTGCTGTTTTGTTGCCGGGTGTTAAGTGCTAACCTGAAAATGAAATATGATGAAAATCTTTATTAATTTAGTGGTATACCGAATGTATATTTCTCATCATGTATGTCGTCAGAGGAAATGCCTCATTACCTACAAATATATGCGAAACTAGTATATCCGTTGACGGTATACATGCATCTTGAAAAATGTTACACGTATTGTCATATATTTTTTTTTAATAAAGATTTCTTAAAATTTCCTGTCACTGTGTCTACCAAAAGCACGTATGTCAACTATTTTAATTATATACAGGTGTTTCACACTACTTGTGCCAGGCTTTTTTTCAGAACTACGACGTACTAGAGGTTCATTAAAAAAACTAGCATAACATAATAATATCTAAAGAATTTAATGGTAGTAGTCTCGATTTTCGGTATTTACCGAAAGTAGGCGTAACTAATCGCAGGTTTAGAATGTCAAATGGGAACCTAGGTCATGTGTATTTAGTATTTATTTCGTAAATAATACCCAATATAAAAAGGCTTTGTATATACTATTATTCTTCAGTCAATGACGAGCCTGGTAAGCTGCTTTGACATCTTCATTTACTGAAAAAAAAAACCGTTTTGTCTTTCTTTCATTTCTATATTATCTATTTAAATAAAATGTAGAATAAATTGAGAATGTATGATGAGTGTAAGGTGGGGACGTGGAATGTCAGAAGTTTGAATGAAAAAGAGAATGATTTGATAAATGCAATGCAAATGTACAGTGTAGATGTTTTGTGTGTAAGCGAGACAATGAGGAAAGAATGTTGTGAGGAAGAAGTAGAAGGCACATTTTGTTTGTGGTCGGGCGTTCGGGAGATTGAGCATGCAAAGTGTAGGTATACTTGTGAGTGAAAGAAGGAAGCCGTTTTTACGAAGTTATAGCGAAAAGTGAAAGGTTCTGGAAAAATGTTTCGCGTTAAATCCTGTGCTCTTTTGAATGAAGATGTTAGAATGCAGTATATTGAAAGGCTGAATGAATCCTTGCTTGAATGTGAGTCTAAATTTGATTATACTATAAATAAAGTATGGATATATTTAAAGATTGTCTCTACTATAGTATTAAGCACAAACAAGTTGTCTCCACACGTTTTTTTTTCTTTCGAAAGCGGGCTTACGATTCTGGGAGAATATCGTAGCTTTCTACCCATGTCTGCACTCTATTATTTATAATAAAAGTGAAAAATTTGGTAATTATTGAGAGAGAGCAATATCACGATAATTATGTTTATTCAAAAGGTCTCCTTTTTTATGTAGTAAACAAAGTTTAATCGTTTTTATATTTTTTGGGAGATCTTTATCCTCGAGAGATTGGTTTAATGAGCGGTTTAAAAAGATTTTCCAGTTATTTGGTAATTTTTTCAATTGTTCATTAATGACTCCATCAATTCCTGCGCTTGTCCTTGACTTTAAATGTTGCAGCGCAAAATTTAGTTCTTGCATTGTGATTGCTGAATCTAGGTAAGATTGACAGGTACCAAATTTTTTTTCTTGTATTATAATTTTTGTACCATACCAATCGTTAAAATGTTGGGTCCATTCTTCCAATTTTATAGGGCTCTGTGAAATATTTCTCGGATTTAAAGCTTTTATGGTTTTCCAGACATCTGTTTGGTCCTTTACTAATTTAAATTTGCTTTTTACTTTAAATTTTTATTTATTTTTTTGTTTATTTATAATATGTTTGCATTCCTTTTTTGCCTCTTGATATTGAAGAAGGGATTCCTCGTTGAACTTGTTCTTATTACATTTCCGTAATAATTTTCTACATTTATGTTTTAATATGAGACATACTTCGTCATACCATGAATTTATTTTAACATTATCTTTAAACTTTATGGTTTTTTTGTAATTCTAATTTATTGCACGTATCTTCTTCTCATTTTTTCCCAAACTTAAGTTATGGTATTGTTTTCTGGGGATATTCACCTTTAGCTTTTAGAGTTTTTAAACTTCAGAAAACTGCAGTTATAAACATGTTTTCTCTACCTTAACAGAAAATATCTTAAATTTAGCTTGTGTCTATATTTACAATGTTTTATTATATATTACAGCAAATGAACATAATTTTTCAATTCAAAAAGATATTCACATACGATACTCGTGGACTTAATAAATGCCAGATTAACCTTAACTATATAGAATTAAAGTTTTACAATATACTTCCACATTAAAAGATATTAAATCTGAAAATGGTTTTAAAGATTCATTAAAAAAAATTCTTCTTCAAAAAAATTATTATCATTACAGTGACTTTCTTTGTGATAAATCCTAACGTTATTGCAAACTATATTTATTAAACTAATAACTATTTATTATTTCACTTTATTTTATGTACACATGTGACGCTTCCTATATCAATATTGTATTGATCAAAAAGAAGCGAATAAAATTATTATTAATATTGTTATTATTATTATTATTATTATTATTATTATTATTTCATTTTTAATGTACAAGTAATTTTGTTTTGACAGTATTATTTTTGTCTAGTCAGGTTTCTAAGTATTTATTCTCTAATGTGTCTGTGCAGATTTCTGATTTATGTATGCCCCAAATTGTTTTACGAATAGTTATGTTTGTAATATTTTGTTTTTGGTTTTCAGTGCAGAATAAATTTTTAACATGTAATGAACAAAGCGTGTGATCTGAAATGACTATCTCTTTTATGACAAGAAAGTGTAATATTATTTGTAAAGCTAATAAATCAGTCCAGACCAGATCTATTGTACTTTTTCCTTGAGGACCAATAAAGGTAAATTTTGATGGTGTATCGCAACGAATACTCTTTTCTTCCATTATATTAATGAAATTTCTACTTTTCTTGTTTATGATTTTGTTTGTCTTTAAGGAGTATTTCTTCAATATTATTAAATTCTCCTATTCTAGCTTTGTAGTCTCCGCCAATCAGTAATGAATGATTTGGGTAATTTTTAAATATATTATCCAGACTGTTGGAGAACATTTCTACTAAAGTTGAATAGTCATAAGAGAAAGAGAAGAACGTCACACCTAAAATGATGTTCGTAGTTTTATTGCTAATATTCAGAGGAAAAAATTGTAACATTATATAATAAAAAATCTGATGTGGCCAACACATAACCTCTCGCCAGATATTTTACCTGGTTGTACGCATAAAACGAAAAATATTTTTAAATACAATCATGTCTCACTACAAAATAATTCTCACATATATTTGCAAAATCTATGGGATATTTTAAAATAAATTGTGTACAATACTTACATTTTCTTTATATTCAATATCCTGAAATTTTCTTTTTCTACTTTCCTTTTCTTTTTCTTTATATTCGTCATTTTTTCGCAAATTCCTTTTATATTCTTTTTTACGTATATCTTTTGCGTTGTTGACTTTTTTTTATTTTCATAATCTTCATAATAATATACAAATATTTTTGACAGAGGCATACAAATATTTTTGACAGTGACATTTATATGTCAATTACAAACATTTGAATTTCTTGCCTTGTAGTAGTTTGATCTGAGATTTTTTACATCAAATTATTTTATATGCCTTTCTTTATCTCTAAATCTATAGAAGATATAATAATGAATTTATATTTATCGAATAAAGAATTTAACGTTCTTTAATATAAGTATTTACATAAATTTTCGATAAATAATATTTCGACGATTTTTTTCTTGTAACTACTACTTCCGGTTGTCCAATTGTTACCAAAACTGACTTGACTCTTCCCATTATTGTTAGATTGAGGAACCCGTAGTTAAAAATGTCTTAAGTCTCATAGTATTTGAGATATAGTGAATCCAACATCCACACACACACACACACACATCCCCACACACACACACACACACACACACACACACACACACACACACACACACATACGGACATCATCGTAAAAATGTTATAATCGGATACTAGGGACCTTAAAACGTGCTTATTCATTAAAATCTGGATATGCGATTTTTAGCATGAATACAATACCTCTCTTAGCGAGAGGTAAAAACACAACTTTTGGTTGTTTCACAAGAAAAATTATATTTACTTTATTGTACAATTTTCTTGTGAAACTTAACCGAGAGTTGCTTTTTTATTTTTTAAAATGTTTCACCGAGTATCAGCAGCCTCTTCCATTGCATTAATTGTAACATTGTTGAAATCTAAATTATAGAATATGAACAATCTGCCAATGACAGGACTCGTATTAGCTGCTTTAGATGCTGGCTGTTCATATCTATTACAATGGTTTAAATATATCGGATTATCTTTTAGTTTATAATCTAGCCACGTTTCTGTTAAACAAATGACATCATGTTGTAGGAGGATATCTTTCTCCATATTGTTAGGTCTTGAGATATTTTTAAATTCTTGTACATTTCATAATATTACTTTATTTTCTGGGTTCGAGAGCGTATTTAGATTTTGGATACTTCTAAGTTTTTTGAAGTTGAATCAGTACGTAAATACGTAATCTTGTCTGTATATGGCGATCTACCGAACCTGTTTTGGGTGTATTAGATTTAGTTATTTTCTTTTCGCTATTTTTTTTAAGTTCTTTGGTTGTTCTTCTCCTTGTTCTGTTGTCTGGTCTTCTTTACTATTCTGAGTTTCTTGAAAGTTTTGTTTTGGCTGCTGTATTGTAATATTATTAGAAATGTTTTCGGTAGAAGTTCCTTATGCGCTTAAAGTATTGTGTAGGGAGTAGAACGTGTTTGCTCGTTGCAATTGTACTCGTATCACGAATTCGTCGTCTTAATCAGTTTGGGAGTTATTTTCGGTAAAGTCCTCAGCGGTATATTTTATCCAGTTTACGTAAAGTGAATTTCAGTATAGAGATACTTTCATGCCTTCTTTTTTTGCTTTCATTAGATGGGGTTTTAATATTTTTTTTGTCGTGTATGACTGTAGGTGGAAAGTTTTCTTCTATATATATTTTATTGCTAAAAGCTCTTGCGTTTTGCATTATTAGTTTTTTTTTAAACTTTTTTCGAGTTAATTTCTATTAGTAGTGGTCTTGTTTTATTGAGCTTCATTGTACCAATTCTTTTTGTCGCTTCGATGTTGCTTTCTACAATATTTTGTAGCTTCATATCATCAAGTATAAATTTTAGAGTATTGTTCTATATTTTCCCTTTGAATTTCTTTTACTCCGAAAAATACTAAATATTTTACTAATTTTTATTTCTAATAATTCAATTTGTTTATCTTTTAATATGAGTTCTTTTTCGAATTCTTCATACTTTATTATATTCATTTCAGATATACTGGTAATCTTATTACTTAATTTAATAAGTGAATCATGTATCTTTTCTATATTTTCATTCATTGGTTCAAGTACTTTTGATAGCTGTTCACTTGTGGCTATTTCTGTATTTATTTTTAATACTTTTGGCAACACTGATTTTGTTAAGATTCGTGTTAGATACGCTTGCGCGCGGTAATTAGCGTCTGTCTTTAAGTTAGTGTGAGGTGTGGCCTTGTGTTTCTTAAGATTATTTCAAACTCACTTTTGTCTTCTCTGTTCCGTGCTGTTGTTCCGATTCTATGTTGATCCAAAGTAAAACTTTGTATTGATGTTTTCACTATTTTGCACTTTTTAATTAGCGGTATTTCATTATTAATATATTAGTACTACACTGTTAAAAAATTTGACTTTCTTACTTAGCGACAATGTTACCAATCATTATTAGAAATATAACACGCCGCGCCACGCAAGACAAATATAAAAACGATTTACCGAAGCTGCGCCACGTCAGCGAAGCCACTATGATAATGATCTTTATTTTTCAAAAACTGTTTTTTCAGCCTTATTTTAGCAGCCTACAGATCAAATACATGTCTAGCGCCTCTACATAATTTTTAAAGGCTATGGGTAAGAGCTATGAATACCTGAAATAAAACATTTTTGTAGAATAAAAAAAATATCGGAAAAATAGCCTTGTAAAGAACAATTTATGGATGGATTATTATGAAAGAAGCAGTGAAGAGAAAAATCCTATATGTTGCATATATAGACACACTATCAAAAAGCGTTTGATATTATAACTTATTCTTAACTTATGAACATATTACCTACGCACATACGATATTTATTCTCATGTAATTAGTTTTATGGAAACATGGGAAACCACACTTTGCATCATAAAATTAAATAAAGGGCTAATTCCCTTAACAATCTTAATAAATTCACAATTTTTTTCCAAATTGACATTACAATAGCAATCATGAACGATGATGATACATAAATATTTATATATGAGTCAAAATCTTAAAACAATACAAACACAAATGAATGATAAACCTGAATAGCTTAATAGAAGATTTAGAGTGCAGTTCACAAAATACAGAGATCACCACCCGAAAGGTTGCATGTAAAGATTCTTTTAAATGTCAATGAAAGATGAGAAGTTATATATTTTTATAATGCATACCAGCAACAAGTAAAAAATATTTTTAAAAAATATGTTGAAGACAAGAGAAACAACAATTCAATGTACCAAAACCTTAAAATAAGACAAAAGCTACACATCATCTCCACGACGAATAACTAAAATCGAATGAAAAAAATAATACAAACTTAAAATAGTAAGACAAGAACGAGTTATATCGTGGCAATGTACTACAAGAAATTATATAATTAAAGACAAAACCATAACAAGTGCTTTATGTATATTGTGTATCGATACGCAAGAAACAAATGAACACCTGGTCAGCGGATGCCAAATCCTTACCCAAATAAATAGGCTGAGAGGAATAATAATGACCAGCATTTTGCGTAAAATTAAATTCTAATGAAACAAAAATCCCATATTACAAGCGCAAAATATGACCACTAATCACGACAGCAAACTGTATTTAACCGTAATATCATAATGGGCAGTTATAATTATACAAGAGATCAAGCCTGATATTGTTTTCTATAACAACGAAGCATACAGGTTGTAACTCATCGATATTGCAATTCGATATAACGAAAATAACAATCAATGCTCGCGTTCAGCCAGGATAGCTCTAGCCTAGTAAAAATGGAGCACTGTTTGTTGGCGCTAGATGCGTACTAAACTGTATTAATTTATTAAGCCCGCAAGCACTATTTAAAGTGAGAAAATAACTGACTTAAGTAGTATTTAAAGCTCGCAGAATTTATTTTGTATGAAAATTATTACTTGAATTCTTAGAAGATGCACCAGAAGTAAATATTGTTAACAAGGTAGTAAATTTGTTAGAAAGTGACTTAGCAACCAAACTTGACGCATGCAGCCTAGTACACTAGCAGCCGTATTCATAGTAAAGCAGATAAACTAGTTTTAAAACAGGACTACATAGTCCTGGTTTAAACCAGATCTAAAACTGGTTATTCATAGTCATATTTAGACCTGGTTTAAACCTGATCTAAGTAAATCGATCCTAAATCATTCTATCTAGTCGGCTATGATCATACATTGTTCTGCTCATGCGTAGTGAATATAGTTTTAAATTTTTTGATCATAGCTGATGTTGACTGCACTGATTTCTTATAACTGAAACTTCATTGGGAACTTTTTATTAGCTTTTAACTACGAAATACATACAATTGATTATTATCCAGAAGTTGTTTGTTGATTGCGGTAACACACATTGATGATTTTAGTATATCAGGATTTGCAAGGAAATAGTTGTTACATATTTTTAAAATGGCACAAAATTGACCCCTGTGGTGCACTCTCCACGCCAACAATGAGTGCATATGACGTGACGCCTGGTAAGTGCCCGCACGGTGCAAATATATCATCTTTACCGATATCTGTATACAAAGCAGATTTGCACATCCAGCAATGGGTATAATAAGCCGTGGTGATATATTTATTTATTTTATTTATATATTTTATTTATAAATTATTTATTACCAGATTTACTTTAGTAATTCCCTTTACAAAGATATCTTATACCGTACAGTGCTCAAAACTTTCATATTGACTGAAGCAGGTCACTCTTTATTGTTAGTTTCATTTTCTAATAATCGTTTTATTCTATCATTTAAAACCCATTAATGCTCACTGGCAACTTAAGTTGCCAGTAATTTAAGAAAAATACTACGGACTGAAGTTGGCGATTATGTTTTGAATTTATATGTAACTACGTTCAGTATAGTGTATGTCATCTGCTTTGACTCATCTGGTCTACCTACTTTTGTTTGCGTGCTTTTGACAGCTCAATATTTTTGCTCAAATTTTTTAACCAAAAAGTTGTTGTATAAAAATGTAAGTATATCATAAACTATTAATTATTTAATTTATATATTGGTCAATATAATTTCTATGAGAGTGATATGAAATACTTTTGTAGAATTTGAGCGATTATTCTTGATATGACAGATTCTTTGTCACTTCAAACTTTGTTGGCAACTAAAGTTGCCACTGAGCACTATTGTGAGTAAAATATATTTTTTAACTTATTACAGGACTGACGAAAATACTTTTACGGTAGATGAAATTATAAATGCGTATGGAGAATTTTACGGTCCAGCAAGTATCAGAAATATCAGATCTGTTAGTATAATCCCACCATATGCTTAGTTAAATATGTCTAAAAACTGCCCTAATTGTAATAAAAGTGTTGGAAATGATCCCCAGAAGATTTTCCAATGCCATGGATGTACTGCTTCTACACATATGGTGTGCTTACAGTTATCTGTTGAAGAAGCTAATCGTATTACTCGGTCTGCTAATCGAGCTATAAAAGTATTTTGTGATAATTGTTTACAAGGATTTAGCTCAGTTAATTCATTGAAGTCTCTTATTGTTTCCCTGCAAGAAGAAATACACGTGATTAGAGACAAACTTATTAATATGGAACAACAACAAAAACAGAGCTCCAACAATACCAATAACTTAATAGATTCAGTTTTAACTGAAATAAATGACCGCAAGCACCGTGAAACTAACATCATTATTTCTGGTGTTAACGAGGATGTCGAGTCAGATAATGACTGTTTAACAGTAGTCAATAATATGATAGCAAAAATTGCCCCTTCAGTCAATTTATCAATTTCCAAGGCTTTCAGAATTGGTAAAAAGAAGTCAAATGAGCAATCTAAACCACGTCTAATCAAAGTGGTTTTCAAAGACACGACCTCTGCACTCACTATTGTCAAAAATGCGAGCAAACTACGTCAATTTGTGGAATTTAATAATATTTATATAAATCCTGATCGTACTCCATTACAACTGCAACAATTTAAACAAATTAAGGCTGATCTTGATGCCCGCAACTCCGATGGGAATATGAAGTGGAAGATATCGTACAAAAATGGGAACCCTGTTATTGTTCAAAAAAACTAGATACTACAAAATCAATTTCGCTAAGTATTTATTATCAAAATGTTCAAGGACTTAATATGAAAATCAATCAACTTTATTCACTTTTGCCGTGTATAGATTTTGATGTGTTAGTTCTCTCTGAATCATGGCTTAATTCTAGTGTATTGGATAGT
Organism: Harpalus rubripes; assembly: GCA_963082715.1. NCBI lineage: Eukaryota > Metazoa > Arthropoda > Insecta > Coleoptera > Carabidae > Harpalus > Harpalus rubripes. The sequence goes on along the minus strand of OY720455.1, from coordinate 35,923,856 downwards.
GAATTGTCAAATGGTGCCTATTTAGTCTATCGTAAAGACCGTAATCACCAGATGCTCAATACCACTCGTGGTGGCGGTATAGTTGTACTAGTTAAAAATTGTTTTAAATCTGAAAATGTTTCCCTTCATGTATATAATCAGCTTTTGCCACCAATAATCGATATGATTTGCGTTAAAGTTTATCAAAATAACTCATTTATTTATGTATTTGGCATTTATATTCCTCCAGCACTAAACTCTGATTTGTATGAACAATTATTCGACTTTTTCGAAACCTTTTCATTAATAAACTGTAATAATTTCGTCATTGTTGGGGACTTTAATATACCCGAGTATGCTAATAAAAAATTTTCTGAGAATTGTGTTAACAATCAATCTAGAATAATTTTAAAATTACAGCATTTATTATCATTTTCTGAATTCAAACAATATAATTATGTTTATAATTCTCAGGGTAAATTACTTGACTTAGTTATAAGCAATGTTAATTGTATTGTATCTGAAGAGAATTATTCTGTATTTGAAAAAGTTTACAAGCATCATCCTATTCTAAATATAATCATTACCTTGCCCTATCAAGATAATTGTTACAAGAATATTTGTAGTAATAATGCTAAAGTTTATAATTTTAATAAAGCAAATTACTCTAAACTATATGATTTAATATTTAATTATAATTGGAATCAATTTGCTACATTCACTAATGTCAATGATGCTTGTACTAACTTGTACACAATACTGTATGGTTTTTTTGAAGAGTGCGTTCCTTACTCCTTTGTCAATAGAAGCTCTTTTCCTCCATGGATTACTAGTCCTATTCGGAAAGATCTTAAAATGAAAAATCATTATTTGAAAATGTCCAGAAAACATCCTAATATTAAAACTTATCACGATCACTTCAGATATTTAAGATGTAAAATTAAGCGTGATATTCAATATTCGTATAAACAATATACTCTGAAGTGTGAAAATAGTATTAATACTGATCCTCGCAAATTTTGGTACAGTATAAATTCCAAACGTAATTGTTCAAATTATCCCAACCCAATGTATATAAATGATAATAAATTAAGTACATCTCAAGAAATTGTGAATAGTTTTGCCAGTTATTTTCACAGTGTTTTTGAGCCTCATGCCACAAACGTGTTTATTCCTGCTACAGTTATTTCCAGTAATGTAATTAATCTTACTATTATTACTGTTGATGAGATAATCTTGGCAACTAGAAAACTTAAATCCAATCTTACTGCAGGTCCAGACCTTGTTCCAAATATTGTAATTAAGGATTGTGCCTATTCAATGTCTATAGTTTTGTTCCACATTTTTAATTTGGCCTTAAAAACTAACACATTCCCTTTTATATGGAAGAATTCTAAGATTATACCTGTCTTTAAATCAGGTGATAAAAAAATTATTAATAATTACCGTCCTGTGTCCATACTTTCAGGATTTAGTAAAGTATTTGAAATGATTATATTTAATACAATTTATAATAAAATTAAATCAGTGCTTTCTTTTTCCCAATATGGGTTCATGAGACATAGGTCTACGTCAAGTAATATTTGTTCTATTACACATCACATTGCAAATGCTTTGGATAATCAAGGTCAAATTGATGTCATTTATACTGATTTTGCCAAAGCATTTGACAAAATAGACCATTCAATTATAATTCAAAAACTTGAAACTTTTTCTATTTCAACAGCTCTTATACATTTAATTTCCTCATATCTTGAGGATCGTAAGTTTTATGTTCAAATTAGTGGATGTAAGTCAAATTCTCATATGGCAACATCAGGTGTACCTCAAGGGTCTAACCTTGGACCTCTTCTATTCCTTATGTTCATCGATGATATTTCGTATGTCATTGTTAACAACAAATGCCTTTTTGCAGATGATCTTAAAATATATCGGTCCATTAATCTTGTTGAAGATTGTATCTCTTTACAGGAGGATTTAAATAATATTTTTATGTGGTGTTCAAATAATAGACTAGCGTTAAATTTAAGTAAATGTAAAACATTGTCTTTTTCGCGTAAACAATCAGTTATTCATTATAACTATAATATTAATGACTTTAGTCTTGGTAGAGTCAGTCAAATAGCGGACCTTGGTGTATTGTATGACGCAAAACTTACATTTAATCCCCATGTTAATCAATTACTATCCAGTGTAAATAAGTTGCTTGGTTTTATTATCAGAAATACACGAAATTTTTATAATATTCAAGCAATTTTTACTTTGTATTTTTCAATTATTCGTTCTAAATTAGAATACTGTGTGGTTATTTGGTATCCTATTTATAATGTTCACATTGCTGCTCTTGAAGCAGTTCAAAAGAAATTTTTAAAATATATTTATTTCAAAATAATGAATTATTATCCACCTCGAGATTTATCATACAATATTCTACTAAATATTTTTCAAATGGAATCTCTTGAGCAACGTAGAACAAAAATTTGCCTCACACATTTACATAAATTAATCCACTTTCGCATTGATGACCCTCTGTCTCTCTCTTACCTTAATTTCCAAATTCCCTACTCTTCTACTAGACATTATACACCATTTTATTTCCCTATACCACGCACTAACATCGCTTCACGATCGCCAATTAATAATATGTGTAATATCTATAATTCGATGTATAATTGTTTTGATATTTTTGTTAACAATGCTGTTCAAATGATTAAATGTTTGTTTAATGATAACTTATAGAGTTAAGTAAAAACATCATTTACTACACTGAGTTTGTTTCATTTGTTAAAATGAATATTTTGCTTGTTATTTTTTCATTACATTATATTATGTATTGTTATTATTATTCTTTGCTCATTATTGGGTTTGTAGCCTGTCGAGCATTGTATGTTTAAAATAAATAAAATAAAAAATAAATAAAATATGAACCACCGGGTGCTGTTACTGATGAAGACTCGGATTTATCCGATGATGAAGTTGAAGGAAATCCTGTGCATCTTCCAGCTAGGATACTTAGATCTGAAGCAAGTGTTGTTTTTGAAGAATCGGAGGTTCACGGCTCCTCACAAGTTAGCGAAACTGAGGAACCACAACCAGCAACATCAAAACGCATGCGACTATCTGAAAAAGTCAGTAAGGTAAAACCTTCTGCCACCATTTGGTCGCAAAATAAAATTAACGACTGGTCGCTGCCAATTTCTAACCCTCAGTATGGACCAGGGACCTTAGATTTTTTAAGAAATACGATTCATTCTCCCTTAGATGCATTCAAATATTTTTTTTCTGAAAAAATTATATTACATATTATTGAACAAACTAACGTATATGCAGGTCAGAAAGGATATCATAATTTAAATGTCACATATAACGAAATCTGCAGTGTTATTGGAGTAATGCTCCTATCTGGTTACCATCAATTGCACAGTAAACGCATGTATTGGCAACAAGAATCTGATTGTCATCTATCTCTTGTCTCGCAAGCAATACGTCGCCGTCGATTTGAAGATATTTTGCGCCATCTTCATCTAAATGATAACACAAATATAAATGAAGACAGGTTTTATAAAGTAAGACCTTTATTTGACTACATCAATGATGCATTCAAGCAAATACCACCCGAAAGTGCACTCTCAACTGATGAAAGCATAGTACCATATTATGGTCATCATAGCGCCAAGCAATTCATAAGAGGCAAACCCATTAGGTTTGGTTTTAAATTGTGGGTTATTGCTAACCCAAATGGTGCTATCATTCATGCAGAGCCTTACTGCGGTTCGCATACTAAGTTGCCCAATACTGGTTTAGGTCAGGGGGGCGATGTAGTTATAGGACTGATAGAACACGCGAATATTCCCAGTGGTACAAAATTGTATTTCGACAACTTATTTACGTCAGTGCAATTATTGGAAGAACTGTGCAATAGAAATTTAGGAGGTACTGGTACTCTTCGAGAAAACAGAGTAGGAAAAGCAATGAAATTACCACCAAAATCAGACTTTAAAAAGTATGAAAGAGGTAAATATTTCATAGTTAAAAATGGACAACTTACTGCAATTAGATGGCATGACAATGCAGTTTTATCTGATTGTGTTACTTTAGAATCATTGAAAAATGTAAAAAGATACAGTCGACAAAAAAAGGATAACAGTAAAAATGCCTAATGCTATCGCGCAGTATAATAATAACATGGGGGGTGTTGACTTGAACGACCAGTTCACAGCTCAATATAGATCAAAAATTAGAATCAAAAAGTGGTGGTGGCCTCTTTTTTCTTGGACTGTGGATGAATGTTGCGTGCAGGGTTGGTTACTTTATCGGCAACTAGGACACGCCATACCATTCCGCAGATTTTCTTTCTTAAATCTGCAAATTTAAATCAGTTTTTAGTTTCTATAAAATGAACAACTGAACATTTCTTGGAAAACTAACCTATAAATTTTTCTATTTGATATAATTTAATTTCTACCTGGATAGGTATGATAAACACTCTGGTTTCTTCACCGATCACATGATCAAAACCATTAATCTATTATGAACTTCCTAAAAATTGAATAATATAATATGATTATCATGTTTATTCTTGACACAGTAATATTAAAACATTACCTAATACGAATTTTGAAAATATTTATATTATTTACCGTATATTATATAATAATTTGCATTAAATATACAAATTATGTTGTCATAATATTGCTGTCAACTGAGTTAGATTCGCGATAAACTAGGGTGCGAGCAGATATAAATCTTAGTCTAGGTTTAAACCTGTACTAACGCTAAACTGGCGCTATGAATAACTGTTTGCGCCGGTCCAAGTTAGACTTGAGATAGACCTGGTTTAAATTTGAGCAGATGCACTTTCAATACGGCTGTAGATGTTTTCGAGAAATATTACTCGCTAGCTATTTCTTCTTACGCTATATCAACGCTGGATTCTAGCGAACCGTTTAATTATTTAGCTAGTCTAGCGCTAGCCCGGCTGAACGCTAGCAATAAAAAATCTGTTGTGGTCAGCACAATACCTCTTGTTAATTATATTTTAGCTTACATCTTATTTGAGTAGAATAGTATGGGTATTTTTTTATCTTCCGTCATCTGCAGTTAAGAAAGGTATTGTCTTTGGTCAAAAAAATCGGTGGTGAGTTTTTGATGAATAAGCACATTTTAGGGTCCCTAGAATACGTTTTTATTATTTTTACGATGATGGTTGTGTGTGTGTGTGTGTGTGTGTGTGTGTGTGAATGTGTGTGTGAATGTGTGTGTGAATGTATGTGTGTCTGTGTGTGTGTGTGTGTGTGTGTGTGTGTGTGTGTGTGTGTGTGTGTGTGTGTGTGTGTAAGAAATTTTTCGTCTACGATAACTTCCATACTACAATTCTAAAAATTATAATTCTTTCGTATTTCTCTTCATTACATCCTGATTAGATTTTGGTTAGAATTGGACAACTGGAAGTACCCTCATTTGAAAATTTTAACAGTTTTTCTTGAAAAAACTATGTTAAATATCATTTTTTCACATTTAGTGTTATTATAAATATTAAAGAATATTTTATTCTCTATACGATTTGACTGCATTTTATACTTAATATTAAATGAATAGAGTTAAAAAATTATAAAGAAATTAAATTTCATAAAGTAGCCATAGCTGTGGAAACAGCTACTATATTCAGAATTTTTTTATAGAAAGATGTCAGTGTCAAGTGAAATTGACATAGTGTGTTTGTCTTATAATTTTACTGGAAGTATAGGATCTTTTGCTATAAATTTTCTGTATGGAATTTGCATAAAATACATGCAACTGCCGGAAGGTAAAGTACAAGAAATATAATCTTTGGCAAGGAATTTTCTGTATGAAATTTGTAGAAAATACATAGAACTGACGGAAGGTAATGTGCTGGCCACATCAGATTTTTTAATATTAAAGATACAGATTTGGTTAAAAGATAAATTTTTTGTATTTTTGTGTTATGATTCAGATTCCGTTGGAAAATAATATAAAATTCCGAACGGATTAGAAATTAAGGTATTTAAAGGTACTGTTTACAAAAATCATTGTTAATTGTAAAAAGTATTTTAAAAATATAAGAATAATGTAACTTGCTTCGACGAGAAAAACTTATGGCAAAATAGAATTCAAGATGGCGGTTACCAATATATTGAAAGCAACTTATTGGATGCCAAATAAGATTTCAACATGACTTATGGGTGTATTCTGTAACTTTTCCGTAAAAATTTAGATGCCGTAAAATTCTAATTTTAACGGTCTGTTAAAATATTTGTTGACATTTACTATTCTGTAATACAAAAATTACGCGATCGATTTATTTACGGGCCCGTTAAAATGTAATATGTTATGAAAAACAGATTTGAGTTTGTGGAATTTAATATTATATAAAAAACTAGAAATTAATGTATACTTACTGCAACCGTGCATGTTCTCATCTCACTCTAATTAATATTTAAATTATGTTTAAATTAAATTATTTAAATCCATTTTAATTTAATATTCAAATATCGAAATTAAAAAATTTAACATGTACTCTTGACAAGCTGTTAAAAAGTCAAATTTTAACGTTTTATATTACCGGAAACATTTAAAATTTTAACGGAGATGTAGTTACAGAATAGGAAAACAATAACTTTAGTGGCCGTTAATTTAATATCAAAATTAACAGAAAAATATGTCAAATTTTAACGGAAATGTAGTTACAGAATAGGTAAATCATTTTACAGACTTCTAAAAAATTTACGGCCTTTAATTTTTAACGTATGTTATACAGTATACACCCATAAGCCTGCTATTCCGTAAGAATATCATTATTTATAATTTATATTTAAAGAAGAAGAAATTGAAAATAGAAAAATATTTATTCATGCATGAGATATATCATTAATAACAATAATTACATTTTAGAAGAAATTTTTTATTCATCAAACGGTACCTACAATAATAACAATAATAATATTCTATTTAATAATCGATTTTTATACATATTCTTTACTCAGTAAAGTATACTAATTAATTAATAGTAATGTCAATGTTTGTTTTTTTTTTGCAAAAGAACAGGACAATGACAATTTAATTGTAAGTAATAGTTACTATCCATCCTGCAAAACATGGCAGATGTCGTTGTGACACACGGTTCGAGGACATTTATAACGATATTACTTAGTGAATAAGATTAATTTTACAAAATTTTTAGAAACACATCGTTTTATTTAGAAATAACGGTAGTTGTTATATAAAGATATTTTAACATAATAAGCCTAAAAATAGATTTTTTCCATTAATTAATTTAATTTATTTTATGGCAAAATATATTTATATATTATATTATTTATTTATATTGTAACGCAACCGATTAGTGATTGGACTCTAAAACTACGTTGTGTTTGTAAAAATGTAAAGATGAAAGGATGTAACTCCAAAATGATCGTAATTCGAAGTGCCTGTCAAGAAAGGAGAAGAGCGGGGACGTTAAAGGTGAAACTAAGTAGATTCCTTCCAAAAGAGTATCTACAACTCTTTTACATTTATTACTGCAAGTACAAATAATCAAAGATGTATCAACATACAAACAACAATGTAAATTATATTGTGGGTTGTACAAGTCAACAGGTTGGATGTGTGGTGTTTGGTCCTGACGCTCGGCACAGAAATTTCGCTCGACACATGGGGACATAGCGGCTAATAAAATATCATGTGGCTCTGTATTGAACCACCGGTCAAATACGTAACAGACCATATATTCAAATAGAAAAGAGTGTAAATCTGGTTTGCACAGACTAATATTTCTCCGCATTTATCTTTGTAAATCATAATATATCTTTTATAAACTACCGTAGCTAGAAGTGGGAAACAGTTATTCTACCTGGAATAAATAACCATCGGGAAACAAGCATATGCAACAAGCATATGCAATTATAAAGAAATGCTATAGTAAACAAACTATAAAACAAAATATAAGTATCAATCAGACACCAGTGCTGTAAATAAATATAAGCAGAAACAATGACAGTAACATAAACATATGTAAGTTAACTCAAATAACACTGAGCTGAAAATAATAGCAGTGCCATTCATTGATCTAATGCGTAAAGAAACATAGGTAAGTCTTTATAAAAGACAAAGATCATTAATTATACTGTTTTGTAATAGATATGTTTATATTAGTGCTGCTTTATAGAGGTCAGCTTCTCTTAGTTGGCTTACCCTGGTATTTTACCATAACTTAGACCTGGACATAATCCTCACAACTCACACTGTTACGGTAACTAGAGCAGAAAGTGTCTCAAATGAGATCTGGACAACTTCCTCATAACCCACACTTGGTGATACTACAATTACAGAAAAAAATGTATCAAAAGAGACCTGGACATCATCCTCATAGCAAGCTAGGCTCACCCCACTAGACGATGCCCGAGCAGACAAACACCATTCCACCACAGTAGCAAATAAGCTAAAATGAATAAATCACAATTAACCAGGGACCTGGTGTACGGGGACTGTGTTAAATGGATTGTTGGTTACGTGGAGAATGGAACGTTGGTTACTTATTAACAGGAAGGTGAAAGGAATCTGATCATCCACGCTAGAATGAAAAAAGTCTATGACAGAAGGAAACAGATAGCCAGGACGGCCGCCCACGCAAAAATGATAAGCCTCTGTGGAAGAAGTAATGAGGTCTATCCGTATAACCAGAACGGCCACCCAAGTAGGAATGATAAACCTCTGGGGAAGAAGGAATGAGTTCTCTGCGGATAACCAGGACGGCAACCCACACAGGAATGATAAAACTCTGTGGAAGAAGGAATAAGTGCTGTCGGGATAACAAGGACTGCCACCTATGCAGGAATGATAAAAATCTGGGGAAGAAGGAATGAGTTCTCTGCGGATAACCAGGTCGGCCACCCACGCAGGAATGATAAACCTCTGTGGAACAAGGAATGAGTTTCTTCCGGATAACCAAGACGGCCACCCACGCAGAAACGATAAAACTGTAGAAGAATTAATGAGTTCTGTCCGAATAATTAGGACGGCCACTCACGCAGGAATGATAAAACTCTAGGGAAGAAGGAATGAGTTCTGTCCGGATAACCAAGCCGGCAACCCAGGCAGGAATGTTAAAAATTCTGTGGAAGAAGGAATACGTTCTGTCCGGATAACCAGGACGGCAACCTACGCAGGATTGGTGAAAATTTGGGGAAGAAGGAAATAAGTTCTTTCCGGATAACCAGAACGCCCACCCACACAGGAATGATAAACCTCTGTGGAAGAAGGACTGAGTTCTCTGCGGATAACTAGGTCGGCCACCCAGGCAAGAATGATAAACCTCTGTGGAACAAGGAATAAGTTTTTTCCGGATAACCAGGACGGCCACCCACGCAGGAATGATAAAACTCTGTGGAAGAATGAATGAGTTCTGAAAGGATAACCAGGACGGCCACCTACGCAAGAATGATAAAACTCTGGGTAAAAAGGAATGAGTTCTGTCCGGATAACCAGGATGGCAACCCACGCGGGAATGATAAAACTCTGTGAAAGAAGGATTAAGTTTGGTCCGGATAACCAAGACGGCCACCCTCGCAGGGATGATAAAAATCTGTGGTAGAAGTAAATAAGTTCTGTCCGGATAACCAGAACGGCCACCCACGCAGGAACGATAAACCTCTGTGGAAGAAGGAATGAGTTCTGTCTGGATAACCAGGACGGCCACCCACGCAGGAACGATTAACCTCTGTGGAACAAGGAGTGAGTTTTTTCCGGATAACCAGGATGGTCACCCACGCAGGACCGATAAAAATCTTTGGAAGAAGGAAATGAGTGCTGTCCAGAGAACCAGAACGGCCATCTACGCAGGAATGATAAACCTCTGTGAAAGAAGGAATGTGTTCTGTCCGGATAACCAAGACGGCCACCCACGCAGGAACGATTAACCTCTGTGGAACAAGGAGTGAGTTTTTTCCGGATAACCAGGATGGTCACCCACGCAGGACCGATAAAAATCTTTGGAAGAAGGAAATGAGTGCTGTCCAGAGAACCAGAACGGCCATCTACGCAGGAATGATAAACCTCTGTGAAAGAAGGAATGTGTTCTGTCCGGATAACCAAGACGGCCACCCACGCAGGAATGATAAAACTCTGTGGAAGAAGAAATGAATTCTGTCCGGATAACCAGGACGGCAACCCACGCAGGAATGATAAGACTCGGGGAAAGAAGGAATAAGTTCTGTCCGGATAACCAGGACAGCCACCTACGCAGATATGATGAAAATCTTATGAAGAAGGAATGTGTTCTGTCCGGATAGCCAGGACGGCCACCCACGCAGGAATGATAAAATTCTGTGGAAGAAGGAATGAGTTCTGTCCGGATAACCAGGCCGGTCACCTACGCAGGAATGATGAAAATCTTGTGAAGAAGGAATGTGTTCTGTCAGGATAACCAGAACGGCAACCCACGCAGGATTGATAAAACTCTGTGGAAGAAGGATTAAGTTCTGTCCGGATAACCAGGACGGCCACCCACGCAGGGATGATAAAAATCTAGGGACGAAGGAAATGAGTTCTGCCCGGATAACCAGAACGGCCACCCACGCAGGAACGATAAACCTCTGTGGAAGAAGGAATGAGTTCTGTCCGGATAACCAAGACGGCTACCCTCGCAGGAATGATAAACCTCTGTGGAACAAGGAATGCGTTTTTTCCGCATATCCAGGACGGCCACCCACGCAAAAATGATAAAAATCTTGGGAAGGAAATGAGTGCTGTCCAGATAACCAGGACGACCACCTACGCACGAATGATAAATCTCTGTAGAAGAAGGACTGTGTTCTGTCCGGATAACCAGGACGGCCACCCACGCAGGAATGATAAAACTCGGTGGAAGAAGGATTAAGTTCTGTCCGGATAATCAGGACGGCCTCCTTCGCAGGAATGATGAAAATCTGGGGAAGAAGGAAATGAGTTCTTTCCGGATAACCAGGTCGGCCACCCACGCCGGAATAATAAACACTCGTGGAACATGAAATGAGTTTTTTCGGATAACCAGGACGGCCACCCACGCGGAAATGATAAAACTGTGGAAGAAGGATTAAGTTCTATCCGGATAACCAGGACGGCCACCCACGCAGGGTTGATAAAAATGTGGGGAAGAATGAAATGAGTTCTGTCCGGACAATCAGAACGGCCACCAACGCAGGAACGATAAACCTCTGTGGAGGAAGGAATGAGTTCTGTCCGGATAACCAGGACGGCCACCCACGCAGCAATGATAAACTTCTGTGGAACAAGGAATGCGTTTTTTCCGGATAACCAGGACGGCCACCCACGCAGGAATGATAAAAATCTGTGGAAGAAGGAAATGAGTGCTGTCCGGATAACCAGAACGGCCACCTACGCAGAAATGGTAAACCTCTGTGGAAGAAGGAATGTGTTCTATCCGGATAACCAGGACGGCCACCCACGTAGGAATGATAACTCTGTAGAAGAAGGAATGAGTTTTGTCTGAATAACCAAGACGGCAACCCACGCAGGAATGATAAAACTCTGTGGAAGAAGGAATAAGTTCTGTCCGGATAACCAGGACGGCCACTCACGCAGGAATGTTAATAATCTGGGGAAGAAGGAAATGAGTTCTGTCCGGACAACCAGAACGGCCACCCACGCAGGAGTGATAAACCTCTGTGGAAGGAGTGAGTTTTTTCCGGATAACCAGGACGGCTTTCCACGAAGGAATGATAAAACTCTGTAGAAGAATGAATGAGTTCTGTCCGGATAACCAGGACGACCACCCACGCAGGAATAATAATACTCTATGGTAGAAAATTGCAAATAAATGGAAAGCGAAACAAGGCCGTCTAATTAAACGTGAATGAAACAATGTTGTGAAATTTGCCTGTCGAATCTAGCCGACTCTGACGGAGAGACAGGATTGCAAATAGTAAGTCTTGTGAAAATGTTTGTCGAATCTAGCCGACTCTCACGGAGAGACGAGATTGCACTAGGTAAGACTTGTTGTGAATATGGTATATGAGTGAGACTAGGTCTTACGAGTAAGGAAGCTGGAGAGGTTACCCAACTCCTGAACGCAGCTAGAGGCCAAACCAGCTCCTAGAGAGAGGTGTCGTTATTAATCTAAAATCTTACGGTCTTGGAGAAGATGTCTAGGTAAAAATACAGATACCAGGTACCTGAGGAACTTGGTGTCAAATAACGGGAATCGATATCTTGGGCCGTTCAACTGGACGTTGTGAAAACGCTGGTGGAGGATTTTACCTGTCGGAGCTAGCTGACTCTGGTGGAAAGACAGGATTGCACTAGGTAGGCTCTGTTGTGAAGAAGATATGTGAGTGAGACTAGGTCATACGAGTAAGAAACCCGGAGAGGTTACCCAACTACTGAACGCAGCCAGAGGCCAAACCAGCTCTTAGAGGAAGATCTCGACGTTAGGCGAAAATATCTAGGTGAATGTAAAATATTATGGTCTTGGAAAAGATGTTAAGGTGATGATAGCAGGTACTGACAGACTTCTTGATTCTAACAAGACGTAAAATTGACTATCCCGAGGCACGCTCTGCTCCCTGCTTATGTGCACAATCCCCAGTACAGTCTCAACAGTGGAGTAACCAATCAAATACATTGTAAAGAAATCGTCTCCATAAGCGTCGCCAAACTCACCAAAAATGGGAGCGCAAAACACTATAATTCCCTACTTCTACGCCTAATATTCACAAATAGTAAACATCTGCAGTTCTGGGAATTGTTTCACCCTCTATGGGGACGCGCCCAGCCATGACCAGGTAGCATAGCCTTGAATTCGTCATCTGTTGCGGTGCGCTCGGATATTAAGCAGGTAGACTAGCCTTGAACTGATCTATGCCAGTGTGTGCATACACTAAACATATAAAATCAAACAATTAGGATAAATAATTATAAAACAATTTTGCAAATAAATATCTGCAAAACGAAAAGAAAATTTTAGGAATAATAAAGTGGGATCATTACAATATATTATTTCATTATTCCAACGATCTATTACTATTTATTTATTGTATCTAAACCATACATGACATAGTTGTTAATAATATAATATATACTAATATAAAATCGTCAGTTTGGTAGTAATATACTGAGCAAAGAATTGAGGTCAATTAGAAATATATCATAATTTCAAATTGGCCTCAACTTTTCGCTCGTCACTATATGATAATGAAATATTAAGTTTATAAAACATGCAATTATTTAATTTTATAAAATTAACATTTCATTATTATATCCTGATGAGCGAAAAGTTGAGGTTAATTTGAAATTATGATGTATTTTAAATTGACCTAAATTTTTTGCTCTTTAAAATATAATTTATTAAAACAGTTGGGGAGATACATCCTACAAGAAGTTGGACTAGCTTAATTGTATTTTTCCAGAAAATAGCACAGTTTAGAGTTGCTGCCGGTGTTGTTTTAGTCAGATCTTATATAGTGCATTCCTCTTCTAATTTGGCGTACGTGAGCAGGTGGGTCGTACGATGTAGAACATATCTATGTTCATTTGTTTCAAATTCAACGTAACAACGTATCTCAAAATTATAAAATAAAAACAATGGTTATGGTAATGTAACAAATGAAAAACAATTATATATTATTTTTTTTTGTTTTCATTGCTAATATACTAATTTAATTTCCATAATAAATATAAATGAACGGCATATTACACTTTGTTTGGTGTGCCAATTTACTTTGTACGCAGATATCGGTAATGATGATGTGAGCGTTTACCAGGCGTCACCTCACTGGCACTCATTGCAGCTTATAATAGGTACTTAGGTAAATGATAATTACATATGTTTCATTGTTGCAACCATTGTTTCCATAATTTAATTTAAATAAATAAATGTATGTTGAAGGATCCAAACTGCTTAAATGAATACGTGAGGAAATTATAAGAATAAAGTGTTTATTAAGGTACCTACATATACACTACTATCACGTCACGTAAACTCATATGATTTCACGTGAAGTGTCAATTGTGACGTACCTACCCCTGTGTTGGGTTTCCTGTTACTGCTTTCGGGCGCCATTCTGTGAACTGTCTGTTTTAGGGGTAGTTTAGGACTGCGGATAGCTAGTCGGAGGTCCAGGATTATTATTTATAAATGATTGTGAAATTTGTAAAACTTAAACATTTTATTCACACACACCAAATGTACAAACATGTAACTAAAATAAAAAATTAAATGTCTTAGAAATCTGTCTGTTTGATTCTAACTTTGAATTTATGTAACTTGGTATATATTTACTATACTTGACTGGAATCCTGTCTCTGAGATGACACTCTCGCTCGGATTCAGCGACTATCTCGCTGAGGGCAGTTCGCGATGCGCGTGTTTGAGTTCTAGACTACAGAAACTGCAGGTAGACTGGTCCTCTTGCATAGCCGGAGCAACTATCGCAGGAAGTGACTTCTTAGTTAGCCGATGCAGCTATTGTAAGAAGTCCTTTCTGAAGCTCCGCGAGTGGTATTTATACCCAGATTTGGTTAGATTCGGTTGATATTTGCGCGTCTAGAAGAGGGAGATGTTACCGGCCATCTGATTGGTGCGGAGGCGGAGTAGTGTCGTGATGCCTGATTGGCTGAAGCCCGGGTTTGTAAACTGTTTATTTTGTGTCTTTAAAAAAATAAGCAAAAAATAAATATCCAGTGCTTTTGTGAAAGTTATCATCAGGTAAAATTAAACAATACAAATAGCACATGAATACAATAAATATAATAAATATATTGCTGTTTGCCTTGAAGTCAGCGGCTGACCGTAGCGCCAACATCGCTCAGCTGTTCTTACAGTTGTCAAATGGATTTCCCGGGTGGTTTTCTCCAAGTTCTGTGCAGGTAATTGTGTCCTTAAGGATCCTATTGTTGTCCAGACAGCTAGGCCCGGCCCGTGGATTATGGGTGTGCCGGTTGGCAGTAGTTGTACATCCTCACTTATAACCTGTAAGTTTTCTAAGCGTGTATTGATGAAAAACATGACTTCCATCCCGATTTCTTAGCAAAACTTCAAGAAAAGTGTCGAACGATGTTCTCTGCCCTGAATGCGAAGCTCATGGACCGGCTAGGAAGAATGGAAATCGCCGTGAAGACTGTGAACTTGGAGTTTTGACCAACTCGTGTCCATGGAGAACTATGGCTCTGTATGTCGTCTTTTGCCGGGAAATTTAAAGAAAATTGACGAATATATGTAACTTCGTCACACAATTAAGACCTATATTTCCCATTTATTTATATTGCGAGAACACATACTGTTGTCGCTTGTAACATTCATGTGAAATCACATAACAACAATTGCAAGTAATATAAATAAATGGGAAATATGGGTCTCAACAATTTGACACACTTGTGAAATCATGATAGTGATAGTGGTGTGTATGTACCTTTATTAGTATTTGCATAAAAGGATGTTTCGTCATCATCTTCAGCTCATGTCTATGTAAAACTTAAAATGTAAGGTTACATTTATAAATTTGATTACTAGAATTTATGATGAAATATTACGGAAACTAACCTCCGGCCATCTAGACATCTTATAAGAGTTGACCGGAAGGCTGGAAGTTACTTGTCGTAATGTTTTATCATAAATTCTAGTAATCAAATCTAAAAAATGTAACCTTACACACTAAGTTTCATATATTATTTTCATAAATTCTAGTAATCAAATGTAAAGAAATGTAACCTTACACTTTAAAGTGGTTCTATCATTTACGGCAATTTTTAATTAAATTTAAGTACGTTATTTTCCATGCAGGAATAGTGTCTCACAAGGAAGGTATTTTCATAGTAACTCACATAATAAACGACAGATTTGTACAAAAAACTACATAACGACAGTTAAAGTGACATTTCATATATAAGTGTAAACAAAATACGTCTAGTTACCATCAGCTACCATTGTAGTTATTTTCTTCGAAAAATGTGTTTTTTGCATTTATTGAAACAGTTATATATTTTTCTTAAATATTATTCTTCCTAATTTTTATAAGATATTTACAAATACATTTTCTTAATAACCCTTAACTATTAAAAATTTAGATTACCTATTTTTATGATTGCTTATACTTAAAACTTTTGTATGAGGCTATAATTGTCATGATAGAACCACCATAAGTCTTACCACCTAGACATATAAGCTGAATAAACACTGAATTCCTTTAATTTCCACATGTATTCATTTAATTTTAATAATTGTTATATTTTTGCTGTTTGTGTTTGAGAAACAAATGCATGAATAAGTTATACATGAATGAATGGTGAAGAGTGAGATCGTTTTCAAAAATATTTTAGTTTACTGTTGCGCCACTCGTGATTTAAAAAAAATCTAAAAAATGTGTTGTAATTCTTTTTATATTATTCACTAATTATTAGTACATTGAAATGAATCAATTATTGGGAATCCATACCATCACAAAAATATCTGACTGATTCTGTTGAAGCCATTCAAACAAGTATTGCAACGTTATTTGTCACAAATTATCACTCCACTGGCTTGTAATTACAGTGCTTTGTCGATTGGTTTTAATTTAGAATCTCTTTTTTGTATAAAATTGTAAATTATTTTATTGGTGATTCAAATTTAATGACGAAATTTAATTTGTATGTACAATTATGTAGTAAGGATAAATGACTTTAGATAACCAAGGAATAAATTTATCCTTAGCAATAAATGTACACCATATTCCATCAACTAAATTTAGAACTAAGTTAACTAACCAGAGTGTTTCTGTGATATTTTTTGTTGCAATTATAATAGAATGAATTATATTATTTATAGAAAAATATACGAACTGACAATATATTTAATCTGTCAAACGGAAAATTAATCTATCTGTCAAATATTTAACGTCCGACTTGTATGTTATTGTTATCATAACTACCCTGCTTTCAGGGTTAATATATAACAAATAACACCCAATGGTGTGTTAGGAGTTGTTGCTACGGTAATGTTGTCAAGAAATTTATATTGATACTGGGATAAAGCCTAAAAAACAAGCAAACATTCATAGCCTACCTACTCCTTAAATTTTATTAAAACTTTCTGAACCGTAATCCGTAGAATATTAAAAAATGATAGTTGGACGTTAAACGTTGAAGGCACAACAGGAGTTAAAGGGACAATAATGCCTTCGCTCAACTTACAAACCACAGGCCAGAGGCTCTCGGAGAGTACACTGTTGACCTCAGGCGTTATTGTCCTTATAACACTCTTGATACGTTAATTACTATATCCGCAGTAAAATAGAGGAGATTAATTTAATCGTTTCATTTATACTATTGTCAAAGGTAGCTGACATTAGTGAAATAAAAATGTCGCATCGCTGTGTGCGTTAAGTTAAAGGTTCTGATTCGGACGGCTAACTTAAAACTTAACAATTATTTCCAATTTATAAATCAACACAAAAGTGATCCTTGTAACAATGGCCATAAAATATAAATTTAAAATCTCGCGTTTACGTTGTAGCCTTGTAGAGTTCAAAATTTTCTACAAAAAACCGTAAATTGCCCTGTTCAAGAGGAAATGGACACGTTATATGACACGAAATTTTTTTGCAATGCAGCGTATATATATATATATATATATATATATATATATATATATATATATATATATATATATATATATATCTACAGAAATCAATGGTTTGCACACCATTGCGGCTTTAAGAAAACCGCGCCAATGAGGTATACAACCCGCAATATACAGTGCCTATGTGGCATTTCCGGGTAGCTACATCTCTTAGTCGGTACGGTACAAGGTTCGTACATATAGAAGGTTGCCTCATTCGCATAATGGCAATATATTTGGTGGTGGGAGTAAGAGTAGGGGTAACGTGACGTCAGCGCTAGGCCCTAGCAATAGTAAATACATTAATTGAAGAGTAATTTAGATGTATTTTATTTTGCTATTAGTATTCAATACATCAAACATTACTTACATATCTGTTCTTTAAATCTAATACTAAACTGAACATAACTTTGGTACCTATTAGATTTAAGGAACATATAATATATACCTACATAAGTAATGTGAAACATACTAATTTACAATCCAATATAGCAAAGCATTGAGTGGAAAACAATCATAATTGTGACATCTCCAACTTAGATAGAAATCACATGAATGAGCAAATATGAATAATGACGTTCCGTTCCTAGATATGTTAATTCCGGACTTATAAACATTATTTCAACCCCTCTACGTTTGTAACCCAATATATGTACAGATATACTGAAATTTAATTGATTGAATTTGTCGTTGGCACTAGCTGAAATATTTTAATAAGGTAAAATAATTAACATTAGGCTATAAATGAAATGTCACATAATAAGGTTTTTTTCTTTATCGCGATTACAGACACAGGTATAAGAATATAAACTATTATTGTTAAAAGCACTAGAATTACCATCCTAAGGGATTAACTCCCTTTTCGGTAATACTTTCAAAAATTTTGCGTGTAGGACAATTAAAAGATTTTCTAAATTCGTTTCACAAATAAATCCAGTTTACCTTAGAAAAAGAGATTGTCTACTAAATTTTCTAGACATTACAATTACACACAAGAATAATCCAATTCAATATAAAATATATAGAAAGGATGCATATAGCGATAATATAATACCAAATTGTTCTATAATCACCCGGATAATATTAAAATGTCTACATTAAACAGTTTTATCCACAGACTAGTTACGATTCCTGTATCGAAAGATTTTACAGACGAATTAAACATACGTAAACAAATAGCTATAAACTGATATAACGCAAATATTGTGGACCGATTATTCTAAATTTGTACCTAATTGAGTTGCTAGTTTTTCATTGCTCGTATTGTCGAAATATCTTGTTATCCAGTTATTTATATACATGCAATACATATTTTTCATTTATTTGGTCTAGAATGCATAATGTTTTCTAATTTTGGTGTATTTATTTTGCTATTATAATATTTATTTAAGTAAAACTAATTTCATTTAATATAATAGATTTTACTTTGATTTATATGATTTTATTTCATTAAAATTCTATTCCCGCTCAGTTTTGGGGTCTAGCGCTTACGTCATTTACCAGCGCATGCCTAGTTCTAGTACGCTATATGAGTCAACCTTCTACATGTACGAACATTGGGTAGAGTATGGTCCCAGCAACATCCAAGCAGCTTGCTTGCGTCACAAAACGCAGGGTGAACTCATTTACTTAACATCCGGAGTACAGTTTATAACAGCGAAAAAAATATATTGTTCCTCATTATTTGAAACACAGTTTACTATTTTTCTAAAAATAAAATTAGCTTTATTTATATTTGTAGCAACGCAGAGATTTCTTTTTAGTGTAACAACGGTTCGACAGAAAAATCTAGAATTTTCTCATTATATCTTATATGTGACGTTGCTGTTTATTGATCGTAATAGTATTTGTGTAAAAACTATAATGTTATTTTCTACCCTCATTTAAAACAAGTTTGCTTGATGTATGAATATTATACTACAGTTTATTCTTTAATATTTTCTGCAACGGCAGTTATATTGGAATTATTATTATTGCAACCGTGAATGTATATTATATTATCCGTATAATCGCATATTTAATATGTAGTTTCAGCTGATGTTATGCCGGTGAACAAATCATTAATATACATATTAGGCCTTAGACTTTATGGAATACCATATTTAATTTGTAATTTTGGAAATTTTATTCTTTACATTATTTGTTTTCAATTTAGATAAATATTTTTTATTGTTTCTAGAGCAATAACTGTGTAGTCATAAAACTGTACAATTTGTAGTCATGTATTGTAACATGAGAGAGTAGGTACCTACGCCAATTGTTCCATGAGCCCCCGGCCTGTGCGTGCGAGCCGATGCCTATGATAGAAGTTCTAGAGTCTAATAGTGAGACAATGGGCGGAGACTCGGAAAGCGATCGATAACATGGTTGGAGTGCGCGGCAGACGGGCGACGGAGCAGACTTTGTATAAACAAAAGGGGAGATGAGCGTAATTACTCGCGCATTGTTACATCGGTCGAGACATTGCTAGAATGTTCTGGCAAATATTAGAGTAACTATATGTATAAGCGACGTACTTGTGTTAGAGTTAGAGTTACACAGACACAAAGTTACATAGATAGTAAGAAGTGAGGAATCAGTGAATTTAGTAGCACAGCAGTATCGTGGTGAGCGTACGCTGGAATAGCTGTGGAACTGAATACTCGGTAGTTTTGAGGAGTATTGAGAATCTAAGTATACGGGGATAGTAACGGTGAGTGGAAGTGGATACTCGGCAGTGGTGTTGAAAAGTTGAGGCATACGGACAGTCGGTGATACTGAGGCTGTTGCTTTTAGAGTTAGCCGTTAGAAGGGCAGTTACATAAATAGACATTGAGTTAGATAGTGAGTTACATAAATATACATTCAGCTAGTGAGTTGAAAGGAGTAAATTATGTCTGGGCAGTTGAACATACAGGCGCTGTTGAGTCAGTTAAGTATATAGATGCTGTAGAGGTCGAACATTTGAATGTGATATAAATAAATAGTGACATAAATAGTCATTTAGTTAATTATATCCTTAGTCTTAAATTAGTATATAATAATTGTTTAACCATAGTAATCGTCATTGTTATTATCTTTTAATATTTAATAATCCTTTTAATAAACCTTTATTTTAATTAATAATATTTTTTTTCACTTCACGAAAATTAAAAAATCAAAACTTTACAGTAGGTATCATGGCAAATACAGTCAATGTTTTAGTAAAATATTGCTGCCATTTTTCAATTATACTTGTAGATAAAATTACTATTATAGATACTGGCAGATCATATCAAATTGTGATGAATTCTGAAACTTAATTAAGCTTCTAGTTTCAACCGTCCTTGAAAAGCTAGGTATGCGGCTATACATATTTCTTCTTAAAAAAATTTACTAGTCTAATCACTGAATATCATATACATATACATCAAACTAACTTGTTTTAAATGAGGGTAGAAAATAACATTATAGTTTTTAACAAATACTATTACGATCAATATACAGCAACGTCACATAATAAGATATAACACTATTAAATTCTGTACTTTTCTGTCGAACCATTTTTACATTGGAAAAAAATATGTTACTGCGTTGCTACAAAAATAAATAAAGCTAATTTTACAAAAAGACAAATAATAAACTGTGTTTCAAACAATTAGGAAAAATATCTTTCTTTGGCTGTTATTCACTGTAGTCCGGATGTTAAGTAAAGGAGTTGACTTTGCATTTTGTGATGCAAACGAGCCGTTGGTTCATATATTGCTGGGACCATACCCTACCGACTAGTGCCCGGGACACACAACAGAAGTTAATGATCATTAAGATTTAATACTTAATTAAGTTACCGTCTGTCATACTCTCATTTATGTAATGATCATTGGAAACTTCATAATAAACATAACTGGCGATGAAGTTTCAAAACACGTCATCGGAAGGTTGGAGTTGTTGTTTTGAACAAATTGACTGTTTTATTTGAATGAAAATTTATTTTCAAGATGAATGTAGACAGAGACATTATAATTAACTTTAATTATATTCGATTATTATTCAATATTTGACATTGGATTAAAAACTATAGCCATTTCTGTATAACCTTGCGAGTTTCTTTTTTTGTTTCCGAAGATTTTAAATATTTGTTTCCCATATGTCCAATAAAATAGCTGCTATATCTAAATTCCAAGTAAATCTCTTTGTCGACATATTTATTATAATACACACTAACAGACTACACAAACAACATTCAAAATGCCGGGCTATCAGCTGTCACAGATGAACACGTGAATGCAACATATAGGCAGTTGTGCGCGTGTGCATGAAGTTTCGACTAGTGTTCGTGAGTCTATGTTTTTCGTAATGAACATTAACATCCAATAAAGAACTAAACGTAATGATCATTCCATATATCGTGTGTCTCGGGGATAAGAGATATTACTACCCGGAAATGCCACGCAGGCACTGTATATTGCGGGTTGTATACCTCATTGGCGCGTTTTTTTTCCTAAAGTAGCAGTGGTGTGTAAACAATTGCATTTACCGGGCTGATTTTACTTTTATATATCTATATTAATTGTAATAATAAGGTCTTTGGCGATGCAGTGCAAAAAAGGAGTTTCGTTACATATAACGAATCCATTTCAACTAAAAACAATGGTTGTGGTATTGATAGAAAAATAAAAAAATGCATCAAATGACACCAAATACAAGGTACGAGTAAATTTGTAATATTTTAAACACAAATTAATCATTAAATTTATTCAATTTGTTATTAATATCGATCGAAAGCCATGTTAGTATATAAACAAAGACAAACAAATGTTTGAAATTTTATCTGTCAGAATAGTTCCGTGAAGTTGGCCCCTCAAAACCAATATTTTTTAAGTAAATATACATCAAATTATTGTACTTATTATGTACAATTATGTGCAATACAAATTTTATTTTGTACGTTTTTAGTTAGCGCATGATTCATTTATGTCAAAATGGAGGGTTAACTTCACATAGCCTTTCATTAACAAATGAGATCGATTTTATATAGCCAATAATATTGTACATATTATGTACAATTACGTACGCATTAAACGAAATTTTGTACTACATTCATAGTCCTATAATTAAAATTTAAATATATGGAGGGCCAACTTTACGCAGCCCTTCATTATGGAATGAACACAGTGCATAATATTGTACATATTGTAACGTTTTTGATTTATTTGGGTAAAGTGTAAATATTAGACAATTATTACTAATTAAAATTAAGTGTTTATTAAACTCTAATGAAAGTTACTATTACTAATATTAAATAATTATTAAAACTAATTCAGACTAAAACTATAATTAACTAGATAACACTAACATTAACACTATTTATTTAACCAATTAACACTACTATTTATTTCCACGATATTATTTATTTCACTACGCGTTCCAATCTTAGACTGCCGGTCTGTTGCAGATTCTTGTAGACTGTTTACGCGATATTTATATCACTATATTTATATCACTATATTTATATCACTATATTTATATCACTATATACTTATATCATGTTCAACTGTCTGCCTACCGACCTCCACAGCGTCTATATACTCAACTGACTCAACAGCGTCTGCATATTCAACTGCTCGGACAGAAGTCACACCTTTCACAACACTATCTGTCTATTTATGTAACTCTCTGTCTTCCACAGTCTTCGTATGACCGACTTTCTGTATGCCACAATTCTTCAACCCCAATGCCGAGTATTAGCTTCCACTTGCCGTTACTGTCCCCATATACCTAGCTTCCCAATACTCTTCAACACTTCTAGAACAGTCTAGAATATTCGAACACGTAATAACAATGAACACAAAAGGTTCAGGCGAAGTAATTAAACACGTCGCGACCAGTCTGTTTACATCGGCCGGCTACTAGCGCGTTTACGTCACCGCTATAAATAGACACTCACAGTGGCGGCGACGGCGGGCGTCCCATATTACACTGCCCCTTCCTTAAGACTGTTTCGTCCCGGAACAGTTCGTGATGACGCAATCCGTTTGTTACCCTTGGCGTTTTTTAGAAGTCTTAAAGACGTGGCAATCGATGGTCTGTTTGAGTTATTATCTTTGGCCGCGAAGCGTTGTAGGTAACAGAACATCTTAGTCTTGAGACTATCCATATTCCTTCAGATGTTTTTCCAAGATTTGTGTTCAACCAGTCGAATAGATCGTCCCCTAGTGCTTCATTCTCCATGAAGAGCTGAAGATTCTTGAAAACGCGATTTTCTTGTGGAACCTCCTTGTAACACCGGATAGTGCTTTTCCGAGGAATCAAACACGACGACATAATACTTCTCATCCTCCTGTTCGTGTAGCTCTATATGCTCCACTCTCAGTGGGCAACAACCCACAGTATCCGCCTGGTCTTCCTTTTTCACTACAAGCCCTGAGCGTCAACTCAACAATGAAGTACGACGCCCCCGCCTTCTGTCTAATCCATTTCTCCTAGCTCTTCGAGTCTTCCTTGTACCTTCTTCCGGCTCCTACCAAAACGTACGGCCATTTTGCAGGCAGCTTCATACTACTGCCAAGCCTTTTTGCCTATGTTATACATCACTTGTTGTTTTCAGTCCAGGAAGCGAGATAAGTACTGACGATGGGATCGTGGCGGATTTCATTCCATTTCTGGCCAGGAGATACTTCAAGCTACCGATCTTCTATTTAAGCCCATCAGTGATACAGAACCCATATTCATTTTGTAGCCCTTCATTCTTCATCTCCAACTCAAAATTCTCTTCCTTGGTTTCGAGTTTTCATTTTTTTTTTCACTCGAGCTGTCCACACGCGTCGTCCTCGCTGTCTTCTGACTTAGTTTTGAAATTACTTAGATTGTGATTGCAGATGCTCGTCTGGGACTATTCATGTCTGGTTGGCTTCTCTCTTCTTCTTATTCTTCTTCTTCTTCTTCTTCGTCTTCAGGGATCTTCTTGACCTCCGGCTGATCTTCAATGTTCATACTCTTTTCATACTCTTCCTTTATGTCTAGAATTTCGTCTTAAATTTCTTCTTTAGTCTCTTACTTTACACGCTCTCGTTTTCTCTCTTTCTCTTCCTTTTCCTCTTTCGTCTTCTTTTGTAACAGCGGAGCTTCTTTCTTCTAATAAAGACTGTGCCTGTAGTTCGTCGCACCTTCTCTTTTATGACTTCGGTGTTCTTATGTCTCTCAGCATAATTATTTCGCACTCGTAATAGGTTGCGTGAAGCTTGTTTGGCAGCTTCATGATTGAATACGTATGACATAGCGTCATCAATCGTTTTTGGCCGAGCTAAGCGCAGTGCTTGCTGAGTTTTACTGTCTCGAACTGCGTAGATGAATGCTTGCGTGCCCATGCACTCCAACTCGCTCCCAAGAGCTGCAGGATGTGCGAGATGAACCACACGAGCTACGTCGGCCCCAATCTCCGAATGTCTTCCTCAGTTCTTTCAGAAGTCTTCTCCAATTTCCGCTCCAACATTTGCTCCATAATTTTAGAATTCTCTTCGACTTTTCTAGAACTCTCATCAAATTCCTTTTCCAATATTCTAGAATGTTCCATTACTTCTTCTTCCAGTGCTCCAAAATTTTCCTCCGCTACTCTAGAACGTACCTCGAATTCTTGTCCCAATGTTCTAGAATGTTCCAATAATTCATTCACCGGTGCTCCGGAATTTTCCTCCGCTTTTCTAGAACTTTTTCCCAATCTCCGCTCCAAACTTTTAGAACTGTCTTCTAAAATTTGATTTAACCTTGTAAAATGATCTATAAGAGTACAAATCTCAGATGGCTCAAATAATAAATCTTCAGGATTTTCACCGGAATCGATTAATGCTTGCCTCAATCTGTCTTGAAGCTCTGATTTCTTTCCTGTTGTTTCCAAATCTCGCTCTTGCAGTTCTCTCTTAAGATCACTTACTTTCAGTTCACTTATTTTTAATAGTTTCATAATTTTATTTTTTTTATTTACACTTCACAGTTTGTTAACCCCACACCTGACACCAATTGTAACGTTTTTGATTTATCTGGGTGAAGTGTAAATATTAGACAATTATTACTAATTAAAATTAAGTGTTTATTAAACTCTAATGAAAGTTACTATTACTAATATTAAATAATTATTAAAAACTAATTAAGACAAACTATAATTAACTAGATAACACTAACATTAACACTATTTATTTAACCAATTAACACTACTATTTATTTCCACGATATTATTTATTTCACTACGCGTTCCAATCTTAGACTGCCGGTCTGTTGCAGATTCTTGTAGACTGTTTACGCGATATTTATATCACTATATTTATATCACTATATACTTATATCATGTTCAACTGTCCGCCTACCGACCTCCACAGCGTCTATATACTCAACTGACTCAACATCGTCTGTATATTCAACTGCTCGGACAGAAGTCACACCTTTCACAACACTATCTGTCTATTTATGTAACTCTCTCTCTTCCACAGCCTCCGTATGACCGACCTTCCGTATGCCACAATTCTTCAACCCCAATGCCGAGTATTAGCTTCCACTTGCGGTTACTGTCCCCATATACCTAGCTTCCCAATACTCTTCAACACTACCGAGTATTCTCTTTAACAGCTACCCCGGTATACCAGTAACTTTCCGACTCGCCGTTACTGTTCTTGCACACTATAGCTTCCCATTACTCGTCACCAACTGCATACGCTCACTACGATACTGCTGTGCTTCTCACTAACACTTTTCTCTCTAACACTCCATGTCAATGTCTCTATAACTGTATGTAAGTAACTAACTGTAAGTCAACCCCCGATCACACAACTAATGTTGTGTGATGAGGGACTCTACTGAACTAACTCTCGAGCATAGCTACGTCCCTTATATACAGCTTCCATTATTTTCTAGAACAGTCTAGAATATTCGAACACGTAATAACAATGAACACAGAAGGTTCGGGCGACCGGAAGTAATTAAACACGTCGCGACCAGTCTGTTTACATCGGCCGGCTACTAGCGCGATTGCGTCACCGCTATAAATAGACACTCACAATGGCGGCGACGGCGGGCGTCCCATATTACAATATTACATACTATTATTTACGCATTACACGAAATTTTGTACTACATTCATAATATTGTAAATAATAATCAAATATATGGAGGGCCAACTTCACGTAGCCCTTCATTAGCAAATAATGTAAATATTATACAGAGCATAATATTGTACATTTACGTACAATAATGTACACATTAAACAAAATTTTGTACTACGTTCAAAACCCACTAATTAAGGTGAAATAATACCCCAGCGCGCGAAATTCGAAATAAGTAAAATGGTTTTTCATTTTTTATTTAAAATTTTGTAATGTAATATAATTTCTTCGTATACACAAATAAGAAGGGTAAAATTTTCCATGAAAACAATATAGTTTCGATAATATTTGTATGTATTTATTCACCCAAAATAATATTTTAAATTTTATTTTGAATATATCTCCAGTTCAAAACCTACAATTTTGATTAAATTTGCACTAAATATTTATAATAGGATAAGGAATAAAATATGTGAAAATTAAGAAAAATTATTTACGAGAACAATTTTAAAAATCCATAAAACCTAGTTTTTTCATACATTTTAGTATTTTTCTTCTATACTAAACCTAAAATTTTGTTCATAATTTAATCTGTTTTGAAGAATATTAGTATACATAACTTATCAAAAAAAATCTAAATTTAAATTTCGGGAACATACTTAAAAAATAAAATGTTTAATTTTATTTATTTTCTCAAGTCTGTGTAATTCTAATCCTGAAATTTGTTTAGTATTGCGTACTGTACACATTTTTGTATTTCTTAGGCAAGTATTTTAAATATTTATCGCTTAATATAGAAGATATTGATAATTAAAACAGATTCGGTAAGTATTTTCGTCAAATATCAGGAAGTGGCGCTATGAGTAGATCTAGCGGTGCATGGATGAACTATAATGCAATCCATGGAAAATAGAAAATTTTAAGTGGATAACAAGTACATACGTTTAATTTAGTTTTATATATTAAATAACAAGCAATAACAAAAAATTTAAGGGAAAAATTCGTAGAGCAAATATATACGGAGTGTCTACTTTCTGTTAAAATTCTAATATGGCGATATCGCTTTATCTATCAATTTTATAAAAAATGTGTAATGAAGAAAAATGTTCAGAATGAAAATGTGCATCGATGAGTATCAAATTTGTTGTTAAATTGTTTCTTATGTACGAGTTAAAAGCAAAAGAAAATGCACGAATTAAGGCAATCATCAAAGTGCCTTGAAAAATAAAACAATAATATATGTTTGATGTTTCTGACAAATATTTCATTTGATAATATAATTATTAGAATTTGCGATTAATTTTTTACTTCTAGATTAAATCTTCCTATTATTCTAATAATAATAAAATTAAAAAAATGTCAGATATATCAAAAACAACAAACATTTGTATATTATGTTATTAGGAGAAGAAAGCGGTCTTTATTTATTGAATTCAGTTATTGCGGCCGAGGCGCTAACCAAGGTCAGGCAAGCTGGGTAAAATACAAAAAGGGCGTTCTACTCCGAATCTATAATACTAAAAGGTCAAGCCCCCCAAAATTCATCACGACGATCGGGAAATTTTTAGACAAAGCTACAACTGAAACGGTTTCAGCGATTTGGATGGAATTTGCTTTAAATAGTAGAGAATAAATCAACTTAGGGCCTTTGATATGTCTCTTATTTTTACTGTGCATAGTTTTTGTGGAAAAAATTATTAACTGGTCAAAATTCTTACATTAAAACAATAGATCAAAGTTCTCTGTACTGATGTCAAATGTACAAAATCAGAGAATACAGGCTAATTATTTGAATTGAGTATGCGTGAAAATTTTTAAGAAGACAGTCTAAAAAGTTATGTGTCATTTTGAATCCATTTTAAATACATTAAATTTATTGTATTTGATTATTTTAAATAAAAATTATTTATTTTTGTACCTCTCTGCTTATTATTATTATTTATTATTATTATTTATTATTATTATTATTATTATTATTATTATTATTATTATTATTATTATTATTATTATTATTATTATTATTATTATTATTATTATTATTATTATTATTATTATTATCATCAGATATAATTTTTTATGTTCTTTTATTATTATTATTATTTTAATAAATATTTACCTATATCTGACTTCATTCATTTCATATTAATTACGTATTTTATAACAAAATTACATTGTTTTAACAATAAAATTAATTTATTATTATTTTTCCTCTATTTAGTATATTACATAGTTTTAAACAATATTATACAATTTTGTATGAATAAAATTTAAACTGTTCCACACATTTTGGAATATATCGCCAATATGACTTATTATACATCAAAACGGACTGCTTTTTACCTATCTATGACTTGAAACGATTATCATATTTTTTAAATCACGCATTTGTGACTTAAAAAGCCGTTTTACATCTATAATACTAAAAGGTCAAGCCCCCCAAAATTCATCACGACGATCGGGAAATTTTTAGACAAAGCTACAACTGAAACGGTTTCAGCGATTTGGATGGAATTTGCTTTAAATAGTAGAGAATAAATCAACTTAGGGCCTTTGATATGTCTCTTATTTTTACTGTGCATAGTTTTTGTGGAAAAAATTATTAACTGGTCAAAATTCTTACATTAAAACAATAGATCAAAGTTCTCTGTACTGATGTCAAATGTACAAAATCAGAGAATACAGGCTAATTATTTGAATTGAGTATGCGTGAAAATTTTTAAGAAGACAGTCTAAAAAGTTATGTGTCATTTTGAATCCATTTTAAATACATTAAATTTATTGTATTTGATTATTTTAAATAAAAATTATTTATTTTTGTACCTCTCTGCTTATTATTATTATTTATTATTATTATTTATTATTATTATTATTATTATTATTATTATTATTATTATTATTATTATTATTATTATTATTATTATTATTATTATTATTATTATTATTATTATTATCAGATATAATTTTTTATGTTCTTTTATTATTATTATTATTTTAATAAATATTTACCTATATCTGACTTCATTCATTTCATATTAATTACGTATTTTATAACAAAATTACATTGTTTTAACAATAAAATTAATTTATTATTATTTTTTATCTCTATTTAGTATATTACATAGTTTTAAACAATATTATACAATTTTGTATGAATAAAATTTAAACTGTTCCACACATTTTGGAATATATCGCCAATATGACTTATTATACATCAAAACGGACTGCTTTTTACCTATCTATGACTTGAAACGATTATCATATTTTTTAAATCACGCATTTGTGACTTAAAAAGCCGTTTTACATCCTAATACTAAACGATCAGATTCACTATCTATAGTTCTATATATCTATATATATATATATATATTTGAATTCATCACGACGATCGCCCAACTTTAGACAAGGCTACAGCTTAAACGGTTCGACCGATTTTCGTGAAATTTGTACCAAGATGTAGGAAATGATTGCCTTCAGGGCCCTTCTAATGGGACGAATTTCTGTAGGATGCATAGTTTTCGAGTAAAAAATTAATAAAGATTGAAAATTGGGACAGAAACAATATTTTTCACAGTAACGATCACAGTTTTCCTTGAAAATTTAAGACGAAGAACGCCATGTTTGTCATGTCATTTTGAACCTTTAAATGGAAATATTTATGAAATGGAGACAATTTGAAAGAAGTTTAATTCATAATTATACATTTTGAGAATGGGCGATTATATCCGCACAGGTGAAAAAGGCCTAAACCATTTTAATTAAAAATTATAAAATTTGACGGTTCATATGTACTTGGACAGTGTTACCAAATGTGTCATAAGTAACTAGGTAAAAAACAAATATTTCTAACTAAACAATATTTTTCACAGTAACGATCACAGTTTCCCTTGAAAATTTAAGACGATAAACGCTGTTATGTCAATGTCAATTATGACAAATTATCAGTTTTCTTCCTTTTAAATGCAATAAAATGTTTAAATAATATGTAATAATTAAAGAAAAGATGATGAATTTAACAAGGTAGGTATATGTAATGATTTTAAGCCATGTTTATTATTATGTTACATATTTTATTTTGTAAATAGAATTTTGGAAAATGTATAAGGAAACACGTCGAAAAGGATCAGAAAGGTAGGAATAATATCACAATCGATGTACAAAATTAAAAAGATAAACATTGTCATGTCATATTTGATATGTTAATGACAAATTACGCATGTATCAATTACTATAACCGATGATATAAAAACAAGTCAATTAAGATGGTACGATCACGTACAGCAAATGAGTAATGGCAAAACACATACCACAGTAAACTCCTAGCGGCAAAAAGAAAAGAGGGAGACCTAGAAGGAATTGGGTAGCAAGAGTCCAAGAAGAAATAAGAGAGAATGAAGATCTATGGCAAGACCAGCGGAGAATTCGCATCGGAAGACATGGTACAACGTTATAAACCGATTGTATATATAGGTATATGTAATGATTTTAAGACGTGTACAGGAAAATCATAGTCTGGAACAAGACAATTCAATAATTTTAGATAGTATGTTTTAATCTGTTCTTTTTTTTGTAATTCATTTTCTTACATTACGTTTAAAATTATATCAAATTATACATAATTCGATATCTATCTTAAAACAGTACAGAATTTAATCTGTATTTTATTTTCTTATATTACGTTAAAATTATCTATATTAAAATTCTTTTATTCCCAATTATTGTATCGTACTAATAGAAAATATTTTAAATTACATAATCATACAGCATGAGCCAGAAAAGTAATCTTTAATACCTATCATTTTTAACAATCCAAACTTTATTGATATATTTTCAAATTCGTTGTAAAAGTTCAGATCTAATGTAATGTAAGCACTTACTTTTCTGCAGTTTGTAACTAACTGTTTACTCTAGAATTAAAATATCACATCTTTTAGTTTTGTTTGATTTATTTTTATCTTTAAATTTAGTATTGTGTACTCATATACATGTTACTAATACAGGGTCCGCATTTTAAAAGTTCCCGCCGGAAAATTTATGATTAGGCAATCCATGATACATTTCATAAGCGACATGGTTTTTAAAATTTTGTTTTGCTCTTATACCTACTGTGATTATGCGATTTAAAGTACTAATATTCACCAAGTGGCTTATGAAATGTATATGGTTTTGCTTACTCTTAAAATTTCAGGCGGGAACATATAAAATGGGCACCTTGTATTATGTTTATATTTATCCTGTAATTTTGTCCTGTTTGCTCGCATAAAATGCGCAGCATTTGTTCATTTCATTATATGTTTTCATCAGTTCCTACCACGGTGTAGTATCTATAGGTGAGAGTACGAGATGCGTTGACATAACTAGCTGGTACAAAAGAAGCTAACGCGACCCGTTACCATTTGACAGGCGTTTGGCAGTTGGTGTGCCGCAGTGTGTCGGTTGCGGTTAAAATAAGTTCGCGTTTAAATAGAAAATGTTGTGATATAGGATGTACAACAGGGTATGGATCAAATAAAGAGATATGGACCCGAATTTTCACCTCTTGAAGTAACGTTACTTCGGAAGTAGCGCTATTTCGATTTTTTATTTATATAATTTTATGAGTAGATAAGAATAGGTTTCATGTTTTTGTAAATGAAACCTATGACATTAGAAATAAATGCTTTTTACAATTTAATTTATTTTTATATCTCTCATTTTAATGTTAAAGTTGACATTTGACAGTTGAAGTAGCGATTTTTCGGAAGTAGCGCTACTTTAAGATGTAAGAATACGGACCATAGTCTTTTTAAGGTGCCAAAATGTGCGATTTTGTAGCAGCCAGCCATGATATAACCATAGAAACAGGTACTACGATTTAAAAAATTCTGATTGAAAGATGTCTGTCAAGTACATGACATTGTTTATTTTATAATTTTACTGGAATTATAGAAGCCTGTTGTATGGAATTTGTATAAAATACATACATAGAACTGACAAAAGATACAAGGTAATGTATTGAAAATATAAAATATTATGCGATATATAGGAATAATTTACCATTTCAAATATTTTTGTAAAAACCGGGTCGCAAAAAACCTGACATCTAGCGGCATACTGTATGAACTAACCCGGTTATTTAGCCATTCTTTGTAATACATTATACATCGTGCACTCAGCTATAGATACTACACTTCCGAAATATTATTGACAATTTTATGCAAAAAAGAATAGCCGATCGAGCTGTCGTATTTTTGACAATTCTCTATGACAGTCCATGAGAAAACATTTCTTGTTTTTCGTATAAATTTGTCAGAAATACAGGGTGTTTAATGTAACTATGTAAGGCTTCGGAGTATGAATTCTAGACACCAACATGAAAAAAATCCCAATAAACATTGGTGCTAGAACGCTTCATAACAGAGATACCGAGGATTTATCTTAAATGAAGCATAATACTGAAATAGCAGAAAATAGTTGGCTGATGGCATTTGTTTAATTCATTTAAAATTTAAATGAGATTTAATTAATTAAAAATTGCACTTATTTCAATCCGATAATTATTTAATTATTACACCTGTTATTTAATATTTTGATAATATTTCTAATACAAAAAAGTATTGCCAAGCCTTCTGTATTTAATAAAAATGTAATATTTTAATAATTTACCGTAGTATTTTTAAATAATACTGATTTATTTATTGAATGTAATGCCTTTCATTTTAAACACTTGCTCTGGGATTCTTTTTATAAATAATTATTTATGACCCAATACAAAAATAAATAAAAATAACCTGTTTCCTGTTTTTATTTTTTTATTTTAATAAAATCCTGGGTACCTATCTCTGTTAGAAAGCGTTATAGCATCAATGTTTATTGGGATTTTTCCCCCTTTTGGTATCAGAATTCATACTCCAAAGCCTTGCACTCTTATATGAAACACCTGTATATCCTGTTTGGTATTAAATGAAAAGTTTTCTGCATGGCTAAACTATAGAACTTTCAAAATTTTGACATCAACTTGACCGGCTTTTGTTTTTTTACATAAAGTTGTCAGAACCATGTAGTGATTAGGATCATGTGAATTTTTTTCTGCAGGGCTGTAACATAGAAGTGTCAACAAATAGACATCTCGGTCGGCTTTTGTTTTTGTATAAAGGTGCTAGAAATATGTCGTGTTTGGTATCAAATGAGAGGTCTGGTTACGAACTTTTAGACACAAGTGCGGAAATTTATGACAGGTTGATTGGCTTTTGTTTTATGCATAAAGTTAATTCGTTTGATAGAAGGGGGAACTTGGGTATCTGACAAGACTGTTGGCGTTACCACTTTGGTTTTAAATTGTGCGTAGACAGATTGGATGTACGTATAAACTATTATAAAACACTATCGGCGGAGCCCTAGGGTAAACTCGGCGAAGCCGAGCTTAGGCTAGTCCTAATACTAAACGGTTAGATTCACTATCTATAGTTCTATATATATATCTATATATATATATTTGAATTCATCACGACGATCGCCCAACTTTAGACAAGGCTACAGCTTAAACGGTTCGACCGATTTTCATGAAATTTGTACCAAGATGTAGGAAATGATTGCCTTCAGGGCCCTTCTAATGGGACGAATTTCTGTAGGATGCATAGTTTTCGAGTAAAAAATTATTAAAGATTGAAAATTGGGACAGAAACAATATTTTTCACAGTAACGATCACAGTTTTCCTTGAAAATTTAAGACGAAGAACGCCATGTTTGTCATGTCATTTTGAACCTTTAAATGGAAATATTTATGAAATGGAGACAATTTGATAGAAGTTTAATTCATAATTACAAATTTTGAGAATGGGCGATTACATCCGCACAGGTAAAAAAAGGCCTAAACCATTTTAATTAAAAATTATAAAATTTGACGGTTCATATGTACTTGGACAGTGTTACCAAATGTGTCATAAGTAACTAGGTAAAAAACAAATATTTCTAACTAAACAATATTTTTCACAGTAACGATCACAGTTTTCCTTGAAAATTTAAGACGATAAACGCTGTTATGTCAATGTCAATGATGACAAATTATCAGTTTTCTTCCTTTTAAATGCAATAAAATGTTTAAATAATATGTAATAATTAAAGAAAAGATGATGAATTTAACAAGGTAGGTATATGTAATGATTTTAAGTCATGTTTATTATTATGTTACATATTTTATTTTGTAAATAGAATTTTGGAAAATGTATAAGGAAACACGTCGAAAAGGATCAGAAAGGTAGGAATAATATCACAATCGATGTACAAAATTAAAAAGATAAACATTGTCATGTCATATTTGATATGTTAATGACAAATTATGCATGTATCAATTACTATAACCGATGATATAAAAACAAGTCAATTAAGATGGTACGATCACGTACAGCAAATGGGTAATGGCAAAACACATACCACAGTAAACTCCTAGCGGCAAAAAGAAAAGAGGGAGACCTAGAAGGAATTGGGTAGCAAGAGTCCAAGAAGAAATAAGAGAGAATGAAGATCTATGGCAAGACCAGTGGAGAATTCGCATCGGAAGACATGGTACAACGTTATAAACCGATTGTATATATAGGTATATATAATGATTTTAAGACGTGTACAGGAAAATCATAGTCTGGAACAAGACAATTCAATAATTTTAGATAGTATGTTTTAATCTGTTCTTTTTTTGTAATTCATTTTCTTACATTACGTTTAAAATTATTTCAGATTATACATAATTCGATATCTATCTTAAAACGGTACAGAATAATCTGTATTTTATTTTCTTATATTACGTTAAAATTATCTATATTAAAATTCTTTTATTCCCAATTATTGTATCGTACTAATAAAAAATATTTTAAATTACATAATCATACAGCATGAGCCAGAAAAGTAATCTTTAATACCTATCATTTTTAACAATCCAAACTTTATTGATATATTTTCAAATTCGTTGTAAAAGTTCAGATCTAATGTAATGTAAGTACTTACTTTTCTGCAGTTTGTAACTAACTGTTTACTCTAGAATTAAAATATCACATCTTTTAGTTTTGTTTGATTTATTTTTATCTTTAAATTTAGTATTGTGTACTCATATACATGTTACTAATACAGGGTCCGCATTTTAAAAGTTCCCGCCTGAAAATTCATGATTAGGCAATCCATCATACATTTCATAAGTGACTTGGTTTTTAAAATTTTGTTTTGCTCTTATACCTACTGTGATTATTCGATT
Source organism: Harpalus rubripes (assembly GCA_963082715.1). Lineage (NCBI taxonomy): Eukaryota > Metazoa > Arthropoda > Insecta > Coleoptera > Carabidae > Harpalus > Harpalus rubripes. Next base: position 35,887,999 of record OY720455.1, on the reverse strand, counting down.
TAAAGTACTAATATTCACCAAGTTGCTTATAAAATGTATATGGTTTTGCTTACTCTTAAAATTTCAGGCGGGAACATATAAAATGGGCACCTTGTATTATGTTTATATTTATCCTGTAATTTTGTCCTGTTTGCTCGCATAAAATGCGCAGCATTTGTTCATTTCATTATATGTTTTCATCAGTTCCTACCACGGTGTAGTATCTATAGGTGAGAGTACGAGATGCGTTGACATAACTAGCTGGTAAAAAAGAAGCTAACGCGACCCGTTACCATTTGACAGGCGTTTGGCAGTTGGTGTGCCGCAGTGTGTCGGTTGCGGTTAAAATAAGTTCGCGTTTAAATAGAAAATGTTGTGATATAGGATGTACAACAGGGTATGGATCAAATAAAGAGATATAGACCCGAATTTTCACCTCTTGAAGTAACGTTACTTCGGAAGTAGCGCTATTTCGATTTTTTATTTATATAATTTTATGTAGCAG
>OY720455.1:35800015-35882515 GCA_963082715.1 Harpalus rubripes | reverse complement strand
GCTGTTTTGGAGCAATTCTCCGTAAACCAAACCCACGTCTGTGTATTAGTAATTAGTAAAAGTAACAGGCATTTTTGAACAACTTAATTTTTAAATTTTAATTTAATAAGTATATATTTTAAATTAATAGTATAGCTTGTTCGTAATTGTCGACTTTACAGTCCCGTAACTTTTACAACTTGACAGATTTTGCAAAATATATTTCAGATTATAACTATTCAATTCTCTTTATCATACTATGAACTTACAGAACAGCCTGTATATTGTCACGGAGAATATCTGGATTTTTATTTTTTGTTGTTTTGACAAATTAATATGATGTCTGATTTTTAAATACAGTGAGTATTGCGACATCCGTCAATTTTAAACATTTTCTTTTTAAAACCAAACGTGTATCATGTGACGTAATGGATTCATGTTCACGAAGAATAAATTTTTCGTCAAAATGCGAAATGCAAACTGCCGAGGATATTCTAATTTTAAAATTTGGTTGATGTGTTGCATTTATCTATTTTTTCGCATCTCACTATCGCGTGGAAATTTGAAAACATTAGCAAATTTGGCCATGCTTTTGCACATTGGCACACAGCATTATAAAACCAATTTTACATTTTTTTAAAATTCTTTAATCAATTAATAACAATCAACAAAAACCAAGAAAAGACTAGTACGAGAGTGTATAGAATACTAATATAAAACAAAACGAACCAAAGACATACGCAAAAATATGTGTAAAAAGCAGGAATCAAAAACCAATATTGTACTCGATAATAGACGAACCCTAAATATAACGGTAGAAGAGTTTATGTATGGAATAGAATTATTTATTTCATAATAAATGTATCAATAATTGTAAGAATATAACACAAACTAAACCATACGATCAGGATAGTGCAACTAGGGATGCGCACGATACATCGATGCTTGAGAAAAATCGGTATTTAACTTTCGATATTTTATCTTTTTCGATAATATTGATCGGCATCGATATTTGTTTTCGATATTTGCTCTCAATGTTTTCAAAAATGCATGCCTAATATGTCAAGAATTGTTAATCATAGACACGCTACTCTCCTGTGCCCTTCCTTTACTTACATACGAGTATGTCTCGTCACAGTTTATATGATGTCTACCCTAGTTTGTAGAAAATACTTCCACCATAACTGGGTATGCAAAGAAATAAAATAAAAGGGAAACAGTTATCAAAATATTTATTTCTGTATAGTTGCGATTCAGATGTGTTTTAAATTCAGTGGTTAGTGATTACATTTGATTTTTAATAAGTTTATAAATTTGTGTATATTACAGGTACCGACATTGTTGTTTTTTTTATTAACCGTAAAATATGAAAGCATTATAATAATTATAATAATAATAATAATAATAATAATAATAATAATAACTTTATTTTTATTTGGTCTAAAGATATTTCTTTTACAAAATATGAAAGCATATTTACTTTATTTTATTTTCAAGAGTGAAAAGTCGGAAATCAGTTCATATTGTTTGTAAACATCGATGTTTTAAAATACCGATATTTTTAATCCGATATTTATACAACATCCATTTTTGTTCATGTGCAACTTGAATTTTATCCCACAGCGCAAAGTTACCCTAACGGCCTGCCGCTGTGACAGACAGAGAATAACATACATTCTTGTTATTTAATATAGTGTTACAGCTACGTGAAGATAAATTTAATAAATAATACAGTATTTTTTTCTTCACAAATAAATGTTTATTGAAACACTAAATGCACATTTCGACTGCCAAGCAGTCATCATCAGTAGTACACTAACAAATTAAAAACTCGTACACGTATTTATACTAATGCATACAATAATTCCTGGAAAACAGGTTGAAAAAACAGTACAAGGGATATTTTACCGCAAAAGTGCAGGTATTTCCCAATTACAGTTACTCTTATTTAACAAATTTCAACATATTTAAATCTCGTTTGATATTACAATATTTAAGTAATTCTAGGTTATTCATTGTGAATTTATGTCCTGTATCATGACTATGTGATGCTAACGCTGATTTAAATATGTTTTTACATTTAACATGATACATATGTTCGTTAAATCTTTTGGTAATATTTCTTTTTGTTTGGCCCACATATAACTGGGGGCACTGTGAACATTTAATTGAGTAGATTCCAGACTTGTTTTGTGTTTTAAATTTTTTCTTGATTATTGGAAATTAGATTTTTAAGATTTAATTTATTAGAAAAAACTACATTCAATCCATGTTTCTTAAATAAATTTCTGAATTGGAATTGTGAATATTTATTGTAACATTATTTTGCAAATTTGTCTTTTTCTTCCAAGCTTAACAAATTCGTGATGATAGTTTCAGCATTTTAAATTTATATTTATCCATTAATTTAAAAATTACTTTTGCGTTATAAACATTTTGAGTAGCAATGTGCATAATATGATTTAGTTCTTTGTTGAATCAGATTTTGTTAAGAAGAATTGTATGTAATCTATGAATAAGAAAATTAATAGAAGCCATTTTGTTTTGAACTGAAGTATACGCTGAATTGTGTATATAATTACCTGTATGGGTACTTTTCCTGTAAATGTCAAATTCTAAGTAGGTTCTGTTTCTTATCACTTTTAAGTCTAGAAACGGCAGGATATTATTGTCTTCTAACTCAAAAGTAAATTTGATTGAAGGATATTCAGAATTTATGGAATTTAAGAATTCGTTAATATCGAACTCTTTGTCTATAACGGCAATAACATCGTCCACGTAACTCAACTAAAGTAAAGGAAAATTAACAATTTTATTTTTTTTATTATTTTTGTTTTTCCAGATAGCACATGAATAGATTGGCTAACAACGGTGACAGAGGATTTCCCATAGCTGTCCCGAAAGTCTGTTTATAACTGACTTTGTTAAATGTAAAGGCATTTTGGTCCATGCATAATGTAGTTAATGTTATATATTCTTCTATTATATGGTCTTCTAATTCTTTAACTTTTAGGGTTTGTTTCAAAATTTCTAATGTTTTATCCATAGGAATGCTTGGAAAAAGCGAAACTACGTCGAAAGTTGCCAATCTCATGTTTTCATTGAACTCAAAATTATTGATTTTATTTATAAGATCGTACGAATTTTCAATGACTGTTTCAGTTTCTAAATTAAACTGTTTGAATTCTTGTACTAGCCATTTACTTAGGTTATATGAAGAAAAGGAAATCCCACACTCGATTATGTGTATCAGGAATATGGAGAAGAAGAATATATAAAATACTATTTTGTTAACTTTCTTTTCTTCACGGAACTACGAATTCTGTGCACATCTTGAATACAAACATATACTGACCATCAACTCCAATGATTAAGACCTTTTAGAAAGAGATAGCATTATCTAGTACTAGTATCACTGTGCTGGTATCATAAAAATTTGGGATTTTTTACCTCTCATATTTTACAAGAGACGTAAAAATTTGTGCTATCAGATCAGGTTTTTTAAACTAAATGTTTGAAAAGCTTGAAATATTTTAAACGAACATAGATATTGCAATTTGCTAAACAATTTTTAACAATCATAGCGTTTTGTGTTATAATAAACATCATTATTTAAAAAAAAATATCGTTCAATAACATCTTTCAAATACATTATGGCATTATGTTTATTTCTGAGGAATAACGAAATGAGACTAATTAAAATTATAATTGAATATTCTAAAATATAAACCTTGATTCCACAACCTGGAATATAAGTATACGATATAAATTAACCACGATAGTAAAATATGAATAAAACATTATATTGTAATAATATTGTTATTTGATGATGAAAATAAATCAGCCCCTTTGAGACAGCTGATTTTGCCTCAAAAACAGTGTTGAAAAAAGAATTCATAGTTTTGGTATTTGACCCAGAAATTGAACTTTAAATATATCAGGTACTCTTAAAATCGTAGACTTGAAAACACATGTCGGAATGTAGAAATGTTTGAAAACCACAGAAAATGGAAATTTTGAAGCCTGGATATAACCAAGGTCACCCTTATGCAAGGGATGCTGACGTGTACGTTTAGAAAAATAACAGCAGAAAGATATTAGTGTATAAAAAATTAATATAAATTATTCATTCTCATTCATTGAAAATTGTCGGTGCCTACTTACTGCGAATTTTACACAAATATGCTAAGACTAAGTGAACTATTTATTGATGTCCGGGGTAATCCGGGATTAAAGTAGGTATAACCATTATAACTGTAGGCTGGTTATTCACTAGTTCAATTTTATTACATGCTATCTGTTGTATTCTATACACTTCTAAAAGATGCGATTTTAATCCCTCTTTATGTTTGTGTTTAATTTTGATATTTTACAAAATAATCATTCTTTGGAAATAAACATAATACATCTTCTATTTGTAAGATATTATTGAACGATATTATGTTAATTGAAAATAATGGTATTTATTATGACACTGCAGAGTAATGACAAATGACACCAAAACCCGAAAGCCAAAAGAGAAACATGAGTAATTTAAAATTCAAAACCCACCCCCACTCCATTGACCATTAAGTGACCAAATTCTTGAAGCACCATCTATTTTACGTTTTCTTACTTACACGAAATACTCCTAGTGAATAGTGGCTGAACTATTTTCGCAAATGTTGTGAGAGTTAACTGCGTACTTTTATATGCATTTTTTAAACATATTTTCAAAAAATGTATAAAAAGTATTTGAATAAATTGTACATATTTCAAAATGATAAATTATTATCTAGATACTGTATAATTTTTCTTATTATTTAATAATATACAATATCACTTTTCGTTGAAAGTTTTATTTCATTTTAACTATATTTTTAAGTAATGCTAATTAGGTCTTAGGGAAAAAAATAACTTTTCGGAAAAAAAATTCTTATCTTTGTATCTTATCCCAATTTCTTGAAATTATGTAAAGAAAATGGTAAAATATTGGTATGCAACCCGCTTGATTCAAACGCACCCATAAAAGACAACACAAACATATTCCAGATCATGCGTAAATTCGGCTAATAAGAGATAGACCTCCGGTATTATCAACAGACATTTAATTTTAAATGAGCATTTAACGAACAAAAACATCCAATTGATTATTATGCGAGATTTCTAATATTGCAATCAGAATTTTGATATGCTTATTTTTGGTAAATGGGCATTTAATATTAAATGTCTGTTTATAATACCGGGAGAGAATATTTTTGCTCCGTTCCAATCATGAGAGAACTCTGCCTATAAGAGATAGACCTCCGGTATTATCAACAGACATTTAATTTTAAATGAGCATTTAACGAACAAAAACATCCAATTGTTTGTTATGCGAGATTTCTAATATTGCAATCAGAATTTTGATATGCTTATTTTTGGTAAATGGGCATTTAATATTAAATGTCTGTTTATAATACCGGGAGAGAATATTTTTGCTCCGTTCCAATCATGAGAGAACTCTGCCTATAAACTTGACTTTTTTTAAAAAAAAGTTAACAATACAAAATATATAAACATGTATTTTATAACATATCGAATATAATATTGTCAAAAGTCAATACTTTTGTAGTTACAAAGTATAAGTTAACAAATGTGGAATAATTTCTAAATTGGGAGAAACTAGGGAACAACCTCGCGTGCGTTAACGTATTGCGGGTCCCATACGTAAAACAGTGTATTTTTTGTCATCATTTTCTCTTTTCTGTGAAATGATATTTCTGTCAAACATATATAATTAAGATACATATTTTTTTTGTTTGTAAAATGAAATAATTTTTAGTTTTCTTTACGTTTTTGTGTCCATAATAAAAAAAAAATTTTGAATTGAATGATAAAATCGAGCCAAATTTATCTCAAACCATAAATTATGTCAAATATGTTACTAATACTAAATTTGAACTTTTTTGCTCTAATAGATTTTGAGAAAAAGGTGACAATATATTAAGTGAAATAATTTGCGTCAGTAGCAAAAATTTTAGTAAAATAGTTCACACTATTTTCTATAGGTGTCTCTTGTGTCGGTATTACAGAGTAAAGCGTGGCAAATTTAAAATGACACAAAATATAATACTTGTCATACAAGATTGATTTATATTGCAACATACGAAATACTTTTTATATTATTAATCTAAAAGATATATTGTATTCTATATATAAACTAATATAATTGTAAAAATTATATTTATATTATTTCAGAGAACTTTTTAAAGGCAAGTGGGCAAAGAAATCGCAACAATTGTACAGAGTCATAATTTTTCTTCATATACGAACAATAATTCATTAGAAAAGAATGTTTAATTCTTGATCTTTAATTTTTAATTGGTGAAAAAGCGAAACATTTTATTTTGTTACGTAAGTAATGTATATGACTAAAAATAGAAATAAATTTGAAATCTCACTGGCAAATGAGAGACCCGATGTGTCTATATCTGCCGCATCTATCCTTTTTATAACTTTGTATTTTTGCGTGGGGATAGTATTATAAGTGTAATAAAGTAAAATGGTTTACTGGCCCTTTGTTCTCGCGTTTCTACAAATTATAAAAAATTCACAATGCATTGGTTATCCAAAACTATAGTCTGTTAATACCGACAAATGACTTTAAAATTGATATTGGTTTATTTATCCACTTAAAAGTTAAGGCTTCTTGATTTAACAGTCATATATTATTGATTGTAATATATAAAATATAAGCATTTTTAATGTTTCTTGTTCTTAAAAATTTGTAAAACTCTTTTGATTATAAGGCACGTATAATAATAATATGTGTAAAATTATTAATTTAAAAATAATATATTTACATTTGCAAATAGAAATACTACTAAATAGCAAAAATCTATCTTGCAAATATTTAGTTGACCCAGGGCGGCAATGGTACATTATAGAATTTTATGTAAGTCAAGGACAGTGTAAGAAATTGTTTGATTTAAAAACATTTTTATTACAATTTTGCAGTCATTCCAGGTTCATTTTGACTGTTTTTTTATGTTAATACATTAATTGTAGATTTTTCTATATTTTTTCCCCAATTATTTCAATACAACAATACATATAAATTATTACATAATTTTTTATAAATGAAAAAATAACCAAGATCTGAGTGTCCATATATCTAGTAGAAGAGTCGCGAATAGAATATTATTTTTATAAATTACTCGTGTGTTTTTATTTATTTTTCATTAATATGGCTGGATAAAACATCTCTATCTCTTCAAATACAGAAATTTTAACGATGAATCATTTAATTGAATCACTTGTATTTTGTATGTTTATTTATTTGAAGAATAATATCTCTATTTATATACATACATATATATATATATATATATATATATATATATATATATATATATATATATATATATATATATATATATATATATATATATACTGAATTAAGAAATTGAAATAATGATATCCCGACTTTTAATCATTTAATATTTAAGAATACTGTATTAGGACGTCTTAATATAGCTACTTCCAAAATTTATAAAGAAATTATGAATTTTTCCTTCAAAATAGCTATTTTCTTTGTAGCTCAATAAATTGAAAATCTGGCCACCATCTAACCAGGACGGACTTTGGACTAAAGTTGTAAAAGTTAGCGGTCGGCTTATTCGCTCTGCTGTCGCCTTCCAGGTCGACAACGAAAAATACCGTTATGTTAGTATGGATCAGAACCTTATTTCACCATCTATATATTCGGCATATTTGTATATATACAGGAAAGTAGTTGTACGTTAAAGCGCTACTACATCATGGCGCTGTTTAGAAAACGCACCCTTTCATTTCTCGATTTTAAATATATAAAATATATTCGCCAAGATCTATAGAACCAGTGCAGAACGGTCGACTCACTACAGAATATTATTGTACTGGAATTATTCACAAAAGGATCATAAATCATAAAATTTAGACCCTAGTCCCTGCAGGTAAAACTGAGTTTCACTATTTCTTCAAACTTAGGAAAATAAAATATAAATGAAAAAATCTGATGTGGCCAACGCAAACCCTCCCGCCAATTAATTTTTATTAATTTAAATACATGCATATTTACTACTGCTAGAAACTGTATTAATTTCTTTTCCATGTAACTATTGTTATTTATACCATTTTCTTTCTATAATTACATATTTAAAATTTTAAGCTTGACAGTTTGTTTATAAAGTATTCAACAACATGCACATTTTTTAAAAAAATCTTACAATCTTCTCAGTCCGGTATTATAATTACGCATAAATGACAGTATTGAGAGGCTAGGGTCATTATATTGTTACCGAGTTCCATCCAAACGTTTAGTATAGCAAATATAATGTCCTAAACCGGTTCATGGTGGTATGAAAGTCGACACAGACTTTAATATATATAAATATATATATATATATATATATATATATATATATATATATATATATATATATATATGATTGATTTTTTAATTTTAGTACAAGAGGTACAGAGCGCAATGCAAATTTAGAATTTATCTTGGGCCAGAGGCTCTCGGAAAGTACATTGTTGACCTCAGGTGTTATTGTTCTTGATACGTTAATCACTATAATGTGCTAGCTCTAATTGAATAATGTTATATTAAATCTTGGAAGAATCTGAGATTTAAAAAAAAATTGAAACTCAAAAAACTCTAACAAAGCATTAACACAAGATGTATAAAATAATTTTATATTTTATTAATATTCTAGGTACATCAATAAATAATGTTAATTATTTTATGAACCTTTTATGAATATCAAAAAATTTGAAAGCACAAAATAGTACTAACGAAGTACTAACAAAAGATGTATTACATAATTTGATTTGAAGTTGGCACGTCAATAAATAATGTTAATTATTTCATGAACCGGTTTATGAATTTCAAAAAATTTTGAAGCACAAAACAGCACTAACGAAGCACTAGCAAAAGATGTATGAAATAATTTTATATTTTATTAATGACGTGCTAGGTGTGAAGTTGGCACGTTAATTAATAATATTAATTATTGCATAAATAAATTTAAAAAAAAATTAAAGCACAAAACAGCACTAACGAAGCACTAACAAAAGATGCATTAAATAATTGAATATTTTGTTAATGACGTGCTAGGTGTAAAGTTGACACGTCAATAAATAATTAATTATATCATGAACCTTGATATGAATTTCAAAAAAATTTAAAGCACAAAAGAGCACTAACAATACACTAACCAAAGATGTATTAAGTAATTTTACTAAAGACGTGCTAAGTGTTAAGTTGGCACGTCATTAAATAATGTTGATTATTTCATGAACCGTTCAATTAATTAAAAAAAAAATTAAAGCACAAAAGAGCACTAACGAAGCACTAATTACTAATATAAAAAAGATTATTTGGGCTTCCAATGACGTGTCAACTTTACGGACCCACTTCTGCCGCCTGTAAAACTCAAAAAACAACAGATTTGTAGAACAATTTTCTGTTATTTTTAAATATAAATATTTTTTAATAATAACAATATGAATTAAATATTTTGACCAAGGAATTCTGATTCATGATTTATTATGAAGTAAGGAAAGGGCTATAAATTAATATATTTACACTAACGTATATCAAATAGAAACAAATTTTTATTGAAACATTGACGTAAGGGGTAGTTCCTATAAACTATGGGGATAAGAAATCTAATTTTACAACACTGCTAGTGGACCATTATCTTGAATGCGACGTAGTTTTTTTAATAACTTGTCTCATTTACCTCGACGATTTTAAATCTTCTTTCCGTCGGAAATAATCTTGTAACTATTGTTCTCAGCCATCATTGTATACTTTTCTGCTAAAAAATGCCCAAAAGACTTCAATCAGTTCGCCTGAAAAACATTTGGGAGATTATACTTTTCTATAAAATGTTGGCTCTTATGAATACTCTGCTGCACCTGGAGATTCGCTGCTCCTGGAACACTGTCTTATTTGGATACATTATTCCTTCTCCGAAATTTTAAATCATTTCTGACCAAAATTCTGCTAACAATCATCTTTAAAATATTAATTGTCAAGTTAATTTGCTCGATGACGTACAATAGCTATTTGTGTATTAAGAGCGCAAGATGGGATATTGTCGATTGAGAGGTTGTTGCCGCGCGACGCAGCAGCGCGGCATTCTCTCGAAATCGACAATGTCCATTTGCACTCGAAACACGCACAAGATTTTTTCTACAGTCGCCACAATGGGGTCCTCCGCCAAAACAAAAAGTTTTTTTGTATAATTTATTTGTTTCAAGTACATTAAACTAGTGCAGTGAAAAAGTGGATGTCCATTGGGAGCGTTCATGCCAAACTTTTGCTATTGCTTCCATCTAATAAGCATTTTATACTATCGTTTTTGTAAATGAATGCCCTATTTTATTTTCACAGCAGTGCGCCATTTTGTTTGGTTATGTAATATACCGGCAGAGCAGTTATATGTCATATTGACTTGAGAAGGTGGTAAATGTGTAACTACAGTGTCATTAGTTCCTGACTAAACGTTTACATTAAGAATGTAGACAAGTGACATATGTATCTGAACATTGTATAGTTAGAAATTTAAACAGCGAGCGTTTTTTCTACTTTGTCGCGTATGAGCGGCAAAGTAACATTTTGCGTTGACGAAAGAGAGCGCAAATGGCTACTTTGTATATAGGCTGTAGAAAAAATGTTTTTTCTTCAAGCGTATTATAATCATATTATGCTCCTGTACACACACTATAGAAGATGTTCATTGTCTTACTTGTACAAAAATGTTGTTATTGTTGTACTAGTAAAAAAAAGTTAGTGTCTTAGTTCGCCGCTGGCGGCGGCAGTTGTCAAAGCAACACATATTATATTGAAAAATTTTATTTGACAGTTGTGTCGTTTTTGTTTTGTAATGTACACAGCCAGCTTTGGCTGAAATTGCAAAGACTACAATTAAAAATTTTTAAAAAAATATGTCAAAAAATTATTTGAAACACTTTAAGAAAAAATAGTATATGTCATTCGGAGTAGAACGCCCTTTTTGTGTTTTACCCAGCTTGCCTAGCCTCGGCTAGCGCCTCAGCCGCAATAGCTGGGTTCAACACAAAAGGACCGCTTTCTACTCCTAATAACATAATATACTATTTTTGACAATATTGAGTTTTATAAAGGTAATTACGAGTATTATAATATATGTAGAAATATTTATGTTGTAAACATATCAAAATAAAATATTTCTTTTATATACATATATAATATTATCATATACATGGAAATTAAGAACATAAACTTTAAAATAAAAAACTGATATTTTTAGCTTTGCAACGATGTGTAACTTTTTTATGTTTATTTGTTTCAAATAGTGAAAATACAATAATTATTAAATTTAAATGTTAAAAGCTATTGTGATTACAATAAAATAATTGATAAACATAATTAAAGACAATAATTTGGTTATTTTTATTGATAATTTTTTAATTTAGTTCTCAAAATTTGATAATGTTGTGCATTTTCATTAATTTAAATATTTTTATATTGACGTTATAGGAGATAAAGACTTAATTCAAACGAAATTTGAAACATATTTTATTGCTCATGTTAAAAATATTAATGAAAATTAAGAAAATAAACTTTAAAATAAACAACTGATATTAACTAACCGCTCCACCTCATAAATTTCTTTAATCCTCTTGCGAAACCCATCTCCAAATAATGTTAACCAAACTATACCATGATTTGTAAGTGACAGTTTTTTTAGGTAGAGAATGTAGTTTGCTAAATTTAGACCCTACCTGTGTCGATTTCCTAAATATTTACGCAGGTCATTTCTATTAGGCACGAACTATAGGTATGAACATAGAGTAAGTACCATTTGAAAAACAGGAATATCTCCATAACTGTGGTAGCTCAAAATTTGTTTATTATAGCAATAATTAGCACTAAATGAGCATAATATTATAGTATTATAAAATACCGGAAATGTTATAATATGTATATGGTGCCAGGCGTGAAATTAGAAAACCATTAGAAAAACAGAATGATGATACAGGTAGCTCAAAATTTGTTTAATAATTAGCACTAAACGAACAGTATAATATAGAATCATGAAATACTGGAAATGATTATATACGGTACTAGGCGTGAACTTTAAGCACCATTTAAACAAAAGCAAATAACACAAAAATGAGAAGAGCACAAAATTTGTTTAATATAGCAATAATTAGCACTAAATGAGCAAAAAATTATAGTATTATGAAATGCCGGAAATTTTTGCACACGGTACTAGGCGTGAACTTGGAGTACCATTTAAACAAAAGCAAATAACACAAAAATGAGAAGAGCACAAAATTTGTTTAATATAGCAATAATTAGCACTAAATGAGCATAAAATTATAGTATTATGAAATACCGGAAATTGTTGCACACGGTACTAGGCGTGAACTTGGAGTACCATTTAAACAAAAGCAAATAACACAAAAATAAGAAGAGCACAAAATTTGTTTAATATAGCAATAATTAGCACTAAATGAGCATAAAATTATAGTATTAAGAAATACCGGAAATTGTTGCACACGGTACTAGACGTGAACTTAGAGTACCATTTAAACAAAAGCAAATAACACAAAAATGAGAAGAGCACAAAATTTGTTTAATATAGCAATAATTAGCACTAAATGAGCATAAAATTATAGAAATACACTTAGACCTGTTTTTCTACTTCGGGACTCCAACTTCACGGGCCTCATTTCTTCGCGCAGCCTGCCCACTGGCGTCGTATCCCGGGATATTCAATAGACCATATTACTTATTATAGCACCTCTGCAGGCCTGATATAACTAGACAAAACATTCCCTATCCCTCCTCAATGAATGTTTCGTTTTCGACTGGCCTTACAGAGAAACTAGAGATAGAGATATGTCTTGTCTAGTTCGAGTATTTCTCACTAGAGGCCACGTAGAGTGTTTAGTTTGAACGTTGCTCACGTAGCCACGTAGAAGCATGTGTATTTTGTATTTGTTTTGTAGTTGTAGTAGTTTTGTGAGTGACATGTTGGTTTTTCTTTAATATTAAACCTTGTAAATTATTTAATGTTAACCTTAAATGTTAACCACAAAATTTTAACTAAGAACACTTGCGCCTGTAGTGAGCAACGTTCAAACTGGACATTGATACTCTACGTGGCCTCTGTTGTGACATCTAGTGAGAAATACTCGGACTAGACAAGACATATCTCTATCTCTAGTTTCTCTGTCTGGCTAGCCGAAATCAAAACAAACCAAATGAAGTTTTGTCTAGTTATATTTGGTCGTTGAGGGTGACAAACTATTTTTTAATTTTGCCAAATTAAGTTGGTAATACTAATTTTTTTCTCTTTACTATTCTTAGGAAAAAAAGTAAAAGATTATTCCTTTTTATCAATGGATTCAAATCATAATCCGGGAAGCAACAACAGTAAACAGGCACAACAACAAAACATTAGTTTGAGGTTATCTGTCAGACAATTAAGCTACTAAAAGCAAATAACGAAATACACTAATAAGAGTCTTGAAAAATACTGTTGTCGATAATGTAATTATGAAACACACTTATATCTTACACAAATTCGCATGCATGTATTTGAATGTAAACATACTATAAGATTTAAATCTTGTGAAACTTGTCAAGTATAATTTACCCATCTTGAATTGACTGAAGTAAGAAATTCACGTCACGTATGAACCCGTAATTGATAGATAGTGTATAGTTTTCATCTTCTTAATATTAAAGAAGATATATTCAAATAAGTAAGTACTCACTGTTTCGTGGATTTGGACACTAATAAGCTATTCCACGATGTTTTTAAAAATTTGTTTCTTGAATTACATAAAAATATAAGACCCCTTGTGAATGTCCGAGTTAAAAATTCCTCCAAATAAGCGAGATATTAAGGTAGTTGCCACCCTACTATGTAAGACGAAATATTCATAATTCGATTTCTGCTTCTGTTTGACTTACACAGTCCATTCTATGCATGCTCCGCTCAGCGACAAGCTGACTACCTCACATGTCGGGCTCTTTCGCTTGCGCGCGCAATTGAGCCACGCCCATTTTCTTTTATTAATATTTTTTTATATAATTAGGACTGCAACAGAATATTTAAAAAATACTATAATTATACTCAATAACTGATGTATTCACACAAAAATCAACGCATTTTTTTAAAAGTTATTTCTGTTACAAAATGATAATTTATGTTAACGGAAGTACATTTTTCTCCTAAGAATACATGTTACAATTTTACTAATATCTCTGGTTATAGGCGGTGCAGTGGTTTAAAATCTACGTACGTTGTACTTAATAGCTACAGAACTTGTATTCTAAGTTTTATTAAAAAGTCAATGTTAGTTGTATTTGGGTACCTTAAGGCCTGGATTTTAAATTTGCTTTGTGACGTGGGTAATGTAAGTATTCTCTAAGACCAGAAGTTTATATAATTTAATATGATTTAATATATATATATATATATATATATATATATATATATATATATATATATATATATATATATATATATATATATATATATATATATATGTAAATTCTAAGCCAGTTTGGCGAGAATAAATCTAATCTAATCTAATTTAATCATAGATCAGGATAGGAGACGAATTTTAAATCATCTCGATTTTCGACCTAGTCTTTTGCGGATGATCCTGACATTGCAATAAGGTTCCAAATCGCTCAGATGATTTGTAAACATACGCGTGACTATGCCTTGTCTCCCATCTATTTCTAGTCTGAGGGTATAATAGAAATAAACAAACAGACACCCAAACAAATCAGACATAACCGAAGTAGTATTTTTATATATTCTTAGTTGCGGTAGGTAGATTTGCAAATATCTTGGAACACACCATTCAGGATGGAACAAATTCGAGTTCCTTACATGAAAAACTTTCTTATTACGCACGTTACACAAAATGAATGTAGGTCTTTATGGGCCAACTTTTTGAGATAACATTAATGGGCACCACAGGAATTTTTCATCATCTTTTGTTTTTGAGCTATAGGTTAAAACTTGATTTTCGCTTATATTAAAAATGCCTCTTATGTGGCTTATTATGAAAGATAAAGAAAATGTTTAAATAATTTTTTACGGTTTCTTACGGAGAAATATCCGAAATTGAATAATTCTCTAGATATAACGCAAATATATATATATATATATATATATATATATATATATATATATATATATATATATATATATATATATATATATATATGCATACGGTTCGTAGTCACTTCATATACGGGAACCTACTGGCCGTTGTGACTTCATATATAACGTTGTGACTTCCGAAAATGGAAGTGACAACGTTTCCTATGTAATTTTATTTTTTTCTACCACTACAAGGCTAACCAAGTTTAAATACGAAAATTATGTTGGAAGTCAAATATACCCCCAGTACCCTTAAATTTGTCACTTTAGTTCATGCGTTTACCGCTGGCGTTGTAATCGCTATTAGTGTCAGGTATACGCAATGCGATGTTACTTCCGACGTGTATATAGCATTGGGAAGTACTTAGTCACTTCCGAAACTTGGCGACAGTGTATTGTAGTATGTAATTATAGTTATGTTTTTTCCAAAGATGAGTGGGACTGGAAACACAATTTATATAATAATTTTTTATTAACAATATACAAATAAAAAGTATGATATATTAATAATGGATGAAAAATTCACAAAAAAATACCACATATTTTTTTTTAACACATATTTAAAAAATTTAGCCAATATGTTTTAAGAACAATTAAATTTCTTCTTATATATCAAAATTTTTCAATGCGTCAAACGTTACTAACTTAAAAAAATTGTCTAGAATAAAATTAGATTTTCCAATTTAATAAGATATACTGTCCACGGAAAAATATTGTAACTAACACATGTGTTAAATGGCCATTAGTAATCTCAAAAATTAAAATGTCTCAATCATTAATCAACCTCCTTAACATACGTAATAGTAATTATCAGAGGCGTAAACTTTTAATTTTGGCTGTGGGTGCATTATTTTTATTTTAAATATGGGTACCTATATGTTTTTATAAATGCAAATAATACAGTAAAAAAACATTCTTATTTTATTATACATATATTACATTATATGTACATTTAACATATATAAAATTAATATCTATTACAAAAAAAATATATTCCTCGTACTTATATACAGTTATCTCTAAAACACGTAGACATGGCTTAAGAACAGATTCCTGGGCCCAAAGTAACACGATATAACTTAATTTACCAATATGCAAAAAACCGAAAGTGTACCATTTAGTAAAAAAGTATAATTTTGCTTATAATGACAAAACGTTTTGTTCGGTTTGAATGAAATTTGCTATAATAATCCATATGGATGTCATCTTTTAAGATAATATTTGTTATTATTAGTGAGCCACTATGGTATGAAATTTAGGTGTCACGACCATAATACATTCAATGGTAAACTTTTCTGTCTCTGCGTAAGTTGTGATATCTGTAACGATTTCGGCAGAAAAACAGAAAATATAAGTGACTGCACAGTGCAATTTTTAAAATAAATTGCATCTAGCAATCTATCCAAATGTCAAACAACTAATTTTTAATGTCAGTACCAATAGTCTTTTTCAATTTAAAGAGATAGAAGATATGCGTAATGGAGATCTACGCATAGTAAGAACAACTTAGATCCATGGAGTTTGTTTATAAATAAATTAGAGGTAAGATGTGAGAAATATATGAGATAATTTTAAAAAGTCTTATCGAAGTAAGTTACAAAAGCTTTTATTGAAGTTAAAATTTCTAGCGATGCAAATTTTCACCGAGAATACAGGTATTTTAATGACGGCAATATTTTTGACTTGAAAAATTGACAACTCATTTTTACAATGTATGAAATATATATAAAATGTTAGGGTGAAATTAATGTGGGTGCTGCGCACCCATAATTTTACTTTCTTTGGATGCATGTGCGTCCGTGCACCCACGTAGTTTACGCCCTTGGTAATTATCATCTCTAGCTAATAAAGACTTAATGGAAAAACGTTGGCAAAACCACTACTATTGCCTCTAATAGAGGACATAAAAAAATTAGGGATGGAACTATCTCGGGTAATATTAATGATAGATCAAAACCGTTTGCACATTCCATAGTCAACTTTTCCAGAAAAGTTTAATAGTCACCACAGGAATTTTCGATTATCTTTTGTTTCTAAGCTACAGTTAAAAACTCGTTTTTCGATAATTTCGAAAATATATCATATATAATTTATTATGATAGTTGGAGAAAAATTGTTTTACAAAATTTTTACCGTTTGTTAGATTGAATAAAATGGCGTAATCAGATTTTTTGAAACTTAATAATTCTCGAGATATAACACAAACTTTTGATTTTTTAAATAGGAACCTATGTTAAAAATAGTCTCGTCTTTTTGTTTAATTTATAAGCTTTTCAATGATATATAACAAGTCTACATTCTTTTGTTTTAAACATTAATAAAAGACGAATTATTAATTTATTGGGGTGAAAATATTGGAAATTATTAAGAAACAAATGAAAAAATGTATTACAGATCATCATTTTTTTATTTTAATTCTATATCTATTAATTGTGTTTAAAAATTATTCTAAATTAATTATTTTCGGATTAGTTAAATTACTATTTATCTACGTTACAGTTGGCTTTGACGAAAAAAATGGTTTAATATGCATTTGAAGTAAATAAATTGAAAAAATGTGTAAAACTGAAACAAATACTATTAGAAATATGCAAATGATGATCTGTAAGAGATTTTTTCATTTGTTTCTTACTAATTTCTAATATTTTCACCCCAATAAATTAATAATAATTCGTCTTTTCTTAATGTTTAAAACAAAAGAATGTAGACTTGTGATATATCATTGAAAAGCTTATAAATTAAGCAAAACGGCGAGACTATTTTCAACATAGGTTCCTATTAAAAAAATCAAAAGTATGTGTTATATGTCGAGAATTATTGAGTTTTCAAAAAATCTAATTACGCCATTTTATTCAATCTAAAAAACGGTAAAAATAT
Source organism: Harpalus rubripes (assembly GCA_963082715.1). Lineage (NCBI taxonomy): Eukaryota > Metazoa > Arthropoda > Insecta > Coleoptera > Carabidae > Harpalus > Harpalus rubripes. The sequence continues at coordinate 35,864,471 of OY720455.1, read as the reverse complement.
TGTAAAACCAATTACTTTCTAACTATCGTAATAAATAAGATATGATACAAAATGAGCGAAAAACGAGTTTTTGCCTGTAGCTCAGAAACAAAAGAAGATCGAAAATTCCTGTGGTGACTATTAAACTTTTCTGGAAAAGTTGACCCTGCAATGTGCAAACGGTTATGATTTATCGGTAATATTACCCAAGATACCTTAAAAAAACAACGGAAATGAGACATTCTGTACATATTATTTGTTAATCGTAGATAAAATCATTTTATCTACGACTAACTAATAATATGTTCATTAATTATGTAGTTTTAGATATATAATGCTAAGTATCAATCCCGCAGGTAATAATGACCCGGGAATAATAGTCATTATTCCCTTTGATGTACCAAGCATAATATTTTGAATAAAACAAATATGCTAAAAAAAATAATTTTCAACAAGACATATCTTCATCACAATGGTTACATTACTATTTTAATAAAATTAAGTAAAACAATTTATAAATTAATTATTTTATAGCTAATACAAAAAAAGAATGATTAACTCCCACAGCAGACAGAAAACCTAAAAAAATTAATATGGTGTTTCCGTATGTTTCCAGTCCAAAGTGGATAAACAGGGTGACTTTTTTCAATGTGTACATTAACATGGGAAATCAAATTTTTGCAAACCGTTGCCCCCCCATTTTAACTTACGGCAATGATTGTGGTCTCAATACAAAGATAAAAAAAATCCTCATCTGAAAATACCAAATAGATGAAAACTATCCAAAATTTTAGGCCCATAAATAATTTTTAAAATTCACTCATTTTCCTATTAATAGCAATAGCCATGCCCAATTTGAACAAAAAGATAAACAAATGCTTTTTATCTGTCAGAATAGGTTATTTGACTTTGACAAGAGACATTAACCTATTCTGACAGGTAAATTGTCAAGTATTTGTTTATCTTTTTGTTCAAATATGACTTGGCTATTGCTATTAATAAGAAAATGAATAAATTTTAAAATTCATTTATGGGCCTAAAATACTGGATAATTTTTACGTATTTGGTATTTTCGGATTGGGAAATTTTTTATCTTTGTATTGACATCACAACTATTAAAAAAATATTTACATTTCTAATTTGTTATAATGTTGATTAAACAGTACAGTAAAAAATAATATTTATTTTTTTGTTTTCGCATACAATACATTGATTTTATTTCATGTTTTGTATATAATAATAAAATTATAATTTTTTAAACAAAGATAATAGCTCAAAATTCGCCATTATGGCGCTTCGTTAACACAGAGTGAGGCCTTATTCATCATGTACGTTATTTGAGGTTTTGCTGATATTTGGTTTGCCTGACACGAAATTTGGCTACGTTGCGGAAGTCAGTCATTCGCTTCAATATCTTGTACGCAATTACAGTGATGGAAGTGACTTTGTATTTTAAGTATGTACAATTATATATTAATTTTTAAAATAATATTTTTTTACCCCTCTTTTGAAAACCTTAATATAGAAGTTCCCCTAAGCCTATATATGTATTTTTTAATAATATATATATCCATTAATTAATATGGAAGTCAGGACGCCTTATAAACTTCACGGAAGTGACTCCTTAACAAATGTCAATATATATATATATATATATATATATATATATATATATATATATATATATATATATATATATATATATATATATATATATATATATTAATGAGTATCATATGTTGAAAAAAGCCTCATCTTTTCCCTTGATTTATAAGCTTTTCAATGATGTTTAATAAGTCTACATTCTTTTGTTTTAACATGAATAAAACATGAATTATTACTTTTTTGGGGTGAAAAATATGAAATTTATAAAGACACAATGGTAATTGATTGTTTCATTTGTTTCTCATTAAATTTCATTTGTTTTCACGCAAAAATAACAATATTTCGTGATTTATTCATGTTTAAAACAAACTAATGTAGACTTATTATACATCATTGAAGCTTATTAAACAAGTAAAAAAGAGAATGTTTTCAACATATGTTCTCATTTAAAAATATTATGTTTGTTATAACTCGAGCATAATTCAACTTCGAAAAAAATATAATTACTCCACGTTATTCTACGTAAAAAGCCGCATAAAAATTGTCTGAACATTTTTTCTTTATCTTTTATAATAAGCGAGATATGAGGTATTATCAAAATTAATATTAATTTTGTCTCAAAAATTTGATCCATAAATACCTACATCAATTTTTTGTAGCGTGTATAATAAGAAAGTTTTTCATATAAGGAACTCGAATTTCTTTCATCCTGTACATGTCTTGCGCCATCAAAAACAAAACACCCGGTATTTTTTAGACGAAAAAATTGTTAATAAAAAATATGGAATATTCCTTATCCTTTAACTGTTATCGTTCATATTGTCATCAACTTTTATTATTTTTGATTACGGTGGAATAATCCATTGAATATAAGGTCTCAACGAAATTGTAGAGATATGTTTTGCAGGGCATACGAATATGATGTAGGGGATATTTAATGTAGTGGTTATATAATTTAGATGGCATGTAGTTTAGCAAGTAAATATATGTCACACCCTCATTGCAGTGTAATTCAAATGTACACGAATTATCTTCGTTATAGTTCAAAACACAAACTATTCAACCAAACTTACGACAGTGACGGTTTATCCTAGTAGCCCATATATCGTGGGGCGTGAGCCCCGTCCTGATTATTTTCCATAGAACTAATTAAATATTTTCATTTTTTTGTGTTACATTCTTACATGTCCCATGGCGTTTTCGTTATAAATCATTGATATGTGATTTATTGTAATATTTATATTTTCGTGCTAAATAACTCTAATATTTTATAAAAATTTAAATAAGAACAGATTATTTGTGCTATTCCGGTTTCCGGAGTAAGCTGTATACCTTGTTTTTGAACTAAGACGAGTAACTTCAAAAGTCAAATTTACAGCAATAAAAAAAGTAGATAAAATATTTACGATCAATTTAAGTTATTGAACTTTAAGTCTAAATTAATATAATATTACACACTTTGTTTTTGTAAAAGCTGTCTATATCTAGATAAAAGATGTTACGGAATAATGACTAAATGTCACAACGGAAAAAAATATTTGTTTTTGTGAAAACATGGCTGAGCAGTGGCCAATAAAATTATGGTTTGTACTAGGGAAATTTTTAATTTACTCCTCGTAATTTAAAAACGGACTTTCAAATTTCAAAATGGCCATAATTTTTTTTACATTTTTGAAAAGTACATAAAATTGTCTTAACAATAGTTGTAAATAAGTATTATGTTGTATTACAAAATAATAAAATGGCAAGAAATTGTATTATTTTAAAAAAATCAGAAGTGGAAGGTATTGTCTTTGGTCAAAAAATTCGGTGGTGAGTTTTTGATGAATAAGCACGTTTTAGGGTCCCCAGATTATGATTTTACTATTTTTACGACGATGTGTGTGTGTGTGTGTGTGTGTGTGTGTGTGTGTGTGTGTGTGTGTGTGTGTGTGTGTGTGTGTGTGTGTGTGTGTGCGTGTGTGTGTATGTGTGCGTGCGTATGTGTGTGTGTGTGTGCGCGTGCGTGCCAAATATTTCATCTTCGATAATTCGTATACGACAATTTCGTAGTCCTTTTCGTTACGTCCATATGAAGAGTTAAAAGTACCCTCATTTGAAGATATTTACAGTTTTTCTCGAAAAAAAAGACGATGTTAAATATCATTTTTTCATATTTAATGTAGTTGTAAATATTAAACAATATCTTATTCACTATACGACTTGGCCGCATTTTATACTTCATATTAAATGGATATCAAGTTAAAAAAAATTATAAAGAAATTATATATCATAAATTAGTCACCTATGCTGTACCTATGGAAGTAGCTACTATATTTAGAAAATTCTAATTGAAAGATGTCTGTGTCAAGTGTAATTTACATACTCGTAGTATATTTGTGTTATTAATTTACTGGAAATATAGGATCTTTTACTGCCGGAAAGTATTGTACAAAAAATATAGAATCTTTTGCAAGGAACTTTCTGTATGAAATTTGTAGAAAATACATGGAACTGACGGATGGTAATGTGATGGACAACCAGGCAACAGCTAAGTGGGCGCCGGTTATCTGGGTAATAAAATAATAGTTGTGCGGAATTGTGCAGCCATCAAATTGTGTGCCTACTAAGCGTAGAAAAGGTTTGTCTCCCAGATGCTCTCATTTAACACTTAACCATCGCCTTCATCTTGACTGTTGCTCAGTTGATCATCACACACTGTGACTCGCCCAGTTGTCGAATACCGCTTACCTTACATAAGGGTAAAATTTCACCCGTCCTACTAGAGAAACAGAATGGGCGCTGAGCGGACTTGAAATTCATTGACTAAATATGCACCATAACCTAAACTTTGTTTAACCGGAAGGTGTAAGGTCTAAATTCTATATACTATATAAATTTATTGGGTATTGTATTCATAGGTCGCCTTCGGTTAGTCCTCTCCTAATCTTCCCAATCTCATCCATGTTCGCCTTATTTCACGACTTACGTCATCCTGCTAACATTTAAACTATCATATTATTTATGATTTCGCGCTTATATTTACCATAGTCCTTATTAGGAAACCAGTATCCTAGAGACTTCGTTTCTGTCCTCTGATAAACTAATGAGTATTTCCCATTTTATACTTAAAAATGTTTCTTCTATTATTAAAAAATCTTTTAGAACTCATAATAAAACAATTAAACAACCTGTTAGTTTATGTTTTCACTAATTGGCCATTGTACGTCAAAACTTATCGATCTTCATGAACCATTTGAATAACATCCACGAAAATATTAATTTCTCCGTAGAAGTTGAAGAAACTATCATTATTCCTTTACTGGAAAGAAAAGAAAGATGATGGATCTTTAGTCTACAGGAAGCCTATGCACCTTAATATATTAATACCAAATCACATCACAATTATTCTTCTCAGAAATATGGCACTTTTAAATGCCTAATGAGAAGAGCATCGGATATTTGTCATTCGGAAAAAATATGAGACAAGAATTTTTTTTTAAAAATGGATTTTCCATTTCTTAATTCGAAACATGTCTAAAACCGACGGACCAACAGACAATGCTAACGAAAGGAACGTAAGGTATACTTCACTTCCTTCTGTCGAAAACATCATATGTACAAGATTGATAGAGTTCTTAGTAGGAAGAACATGAGGTTTTCGTTTTCTCAAGTAAAATAGATCATTCCTCTACAATCAACGGATCTTTACCAGATTCCATATGTCTGCGGGAAAGTTTACATCGGCCAGACTGGTATGATACTGTCATACCCCTTGTTTTTTTAAACTTAGTATTAATTATTTTCTTATTTCTTGTATGTCTTTAGTAATATCTGATAATATGTTATTTGAATTTTAAATTTTACATTTCTTGTTACGAGTATTTCTGTTATTATCTTTACTTGTATTATTGGTTATATAATACTTCATGGGTTTTTTGGTTTACATAGTAGATAGTTCATTATAGTCATGGGTTGTTCGTTCAATTTTAATGAGTCTGTTCATTTTGCCCCGCTCCCTAAAGTGAGTCATTCCAAGTGAGTCGTTCACTTTAAGGGCTTTTTTCAAACGTACAAGCACTCTTCATGTGTGTTGTGACTGCTGTATTCACTTGCGCGAGTGTCATATGTTTTGAACAGCTCGTAGCGTACAGCGTAGCATTAGCTCAGCTCTATTCCCTGCTCTGTACTGTATTTCGTGCAGCTGTGCTACTGTGTAATTTAATGAGCGGTAAGTCAGCTGTGCTAGTGTGCTGTTTAATGAGCGATCTAAAGAGCATAGCATGAGAACGATGGCACAGAGCGAGAATGAACGCAAAGATACTGTGAAGTGGTGAGCCATGTGCCGAACTGTACAAATAAATAGTGGTTCGTTCATGGCTCATTGAAGTGAGTCGTGAGTCGACAAGATATACATAGTTATCTAGCAGACGGCTGACACCTCAATGGTTTTCTATTTGCAAAGCAATAGTTCAGCCCTGCAGAACCAGTCCGCAAAATAGCGTTAGTATCTTTGTTAGTATCGTAATCAGGCAACCGGGGCGGTTCGTTTGTACGTTTTAATTTGATATGACAGTTGTCAGAATTTGTTGATTTAAGTCAATGCTTTTTAAACCATTTTGTGTCATTTAGTTATGCAGCTACTAAGAGTAAATTGTGTTCTATTCAGTGGATTTAGTGGTAATTATATATATATATATATATATATATATATATATATATATATATATATATATATATATATATATTGTGAAAAATGACGACATCTGTAAGTATAAACAATTAAACTATATATTTAGCCTTGATTATGAGTTTATGTGTTTTATTGTTATATTAAAATAATATAATATTTTTTTTCCTAGAAACTAACATGTGTCTATCATAAGTGTATTACGAACAGTCTCCATGTCGAGAAACAAGGGTACATGTTTTGTTTCCCAAGAGTGGAAAACGTACGGCGCGACTGGATCCTACGGATGGGTCATCTTGGTCTACTGTAAACTGCAATTCTCGTACCAGCAATTATTAGATCGAGGATACTGTTATTGTCGACTTCATTTTACAGATAAGCTATTTCGGACACCGGAAAAAAGAATTTGAATCATCGTCAAATATCTGTGGACGTTTTTAGTTCTGGTAAGATTTTCATTTATACTAAAATTGCCTTGAAATTATATGTTAAGTAATGCGTAACTGCCGAAATACGAAATATTTCTTTACATAATATTATTCAACTTTGCTATTTTCGTATTTCTATGAAGGTTTTATTTCTTTATTAAAACTGTTTCAAAAATAACTAATAATTGATTATTTTTTTAGTTGCTGCCTCAGAAATGATAGAGGAACCGGTATTTGAAGTTTTTGACCCCGACAACACGTAAACGTGATGCTACTGCTTCTGTTTTTGGTACGTTTTTATTTTAAATAATTTTTAATTTGCACTTAACTTACGGTTAATTATGAGTTTTGAAAGTTATTTTAAATTGTTATCTAATTTCTTTTTTGTCTTTTCAGTTGCTGATCTAGAAACACTGTTATTGAATTTCCTTCCGATAATACTGGAAATATTGCAATGGTGACACCGAAGAGAAAAAACCTTTTGCTGTATGTATGTTTCTTTTATGAATTAAAATAATTAATGTTCTTTTAAGATCAAATTCTAAAACATCGATTTTTTTCCAGGTCATATTAATCTATCAACTTGGCGTAAACAGAGTGGCGCAATTATCACCGAAGAAACAGAAATTATAGAAACGTCTGCAGACTGCAGGCTTTTATCTGAAAAGTGTAATCGCAGAAACGTTGATGTCCTTTGATAATATCGAAAATAATGATTCTTAGCCACGAGTATCGAAATGAATATATATATATATATATATATATATATATATATATATATATATATATATATATATATATATATATATATCATAATGAATGTCATTCAAGTACGGATAACATATTTAATAAGTATATTAAAGCATAGAAGTTGAAAAATAATGTTTTTCTTTTATTTATTATTTTCAGATTTTCTATATAAAATGATTAATATATTCTGTAACACAGTAGTTTAATTTTTATCTATCAATAATTTTTTCTACAATACAAAATACTTGATAAAACTATTTAAAAATTTCACTTGTCAAAATTGTTATCGATATATAAAAATTGAACATTGTGTTACAGAATATGACAGAATTTGAAATTTGAATTATATGAATCCAGCATCCCATTTTCCCGCTTTATAGTTTAGTTTAGCCCTGCAAAACCAGAGGCGCTGCGAACTGCGTTTTTATATTTACTATAGACTTGGCAAGTCTGATAGTGTAGATGGTCTGTGTTATCTACCAATGATGTAATATGAGCCATGAGACCCACACAAAAACTATAAATTCATAACATGAAATTCAACACTGTTAAAAAATTGAGCATCGCCATTAAAAATAACACAAAATATAAAAGTGTAAACAAAAATTCAGTATTATTAAATACTTGGATGTTATATGTAAAAATTAAAAATTGAAAAATTTACATTTTCGCATATATAAAAAATATGTTCAGGATCTCCCAGGACGAACTTTCGCTGTCGTTATTTTAAAAACGACTAAATATTATTTTACGAAATTTGGTATCTAGGGGTTTTCCGACATTTAAATGGAATGCTATATTTTTTATTTCACCATTGAATTCAGCAGAAAATTTTACATATGAAACAATAAAAACATTTTACTCATGATCAACCACTTCCGGCGTAAATTAACTAATTTGATTTTATCTCTAAAAACAGCAACTTCTTTATCAGTCTATATTTCGAAAATGGAATCGAATATCTATAACATGTAAAACTAGTTTTATAAAGAAAGCTTTTGTTTGCTCTAATATAAATTAATAATCGACAGTTTTTGAAATACGTTTATTTCAAGTCAATATATAGCTGGAGTTCAAAAAGTTTTTTTAAATGGAACACCCCATTTTTATTATTTAAATGAGTACTTCGTTAAAATATAAGGGTAGTTTGTGTAACATGTCTTATGTTGACAGGTGATAGATTTTTATGAGGTGTTCCATTTCAAGAACTTAAGTTTTTAGAAGTTTTCGAACTGACGCAGAAATTACATTTTTCAAATATTGTTGATTGTTAATATATAATTGTGTAAACAAAAGTTTTCTTTATAAATCCGTTTTTACAGATTTAAGAAATTCGATTCCATTCTTAAAATATAGAGTGATAAAGAAGTGGCTGTTTTAAGAGAATAAATCAAAAAAGTTGAATTACGCCGAAAGTGGTTGACCATAAATAATACGTTTTTTTAATGGTTTCATGTAGAAAATTTTCTGTAGAATTCAAGGGTAAAATAAAAAATGTAGCATTCTATTTAAAATAAGAAAGTTAGGGTCTACCTTCGGTTAAAGCGGAAGTGCTACTGCTTTAAAAATATTTTAATTGAAACGGACACGTCGGAAAACCTCTAGATCTCAAATTTCGTAAAATAATATTGAATAGTTTTTAAAATAACGATACCGTAAGCTCATCCTGGGATATTCTGTAAGCCATTAAATTCCCCTGTACTGTCGCAAATTTTGTCTAACAGACTTCGCATGTGTTAAAGTTCTGTGATCCCATGTAGGACACGTTATCCTGAATATTTTCTATATCTACAAGCTGAATCGATAATCAATTAAAATCAGATATCAGGTCTAACGTACAAATTAGAGTGAAAGGTTTACTGCACATAATTTATCACATATAAGAATAATATACGAGTATTTTGATTATCATTTTCAAAAACATACTTGTTTAGAGAGCAGCATATCAGCCAGTAATCACCAAAAATATTGCTACATAAATATACTCTACAGCCACATACATTTGCTAGTAACGAAAGTAACTCATAAAATACCTTATACTATACTTACTTCTTATTCCATATTGATTATCAGGATATATAAATACCTAAAAGTGGAACAATACAAATGCTTAAATTTATCAGAACGACAGTTTTTGTTGTACTATTTTTCAAAATCGAGATCGTACATAAAATTTTTTATGTATGCTATGTCTATGATTTTACTATTTTGCAGTCCTCGTGGCATCCAAAGAAGTAAATTGATGATGTTTAAATATTTTTTTCAGTGCTTTCCAACAAATTCATGCACCACTTTGACGCAGTTAAAGATATGATAACGTGGTTTGAAAATTTGAAATCAGCCGGAAATTTTTCTTCTTGTCATGTATTACACGATTTTTGTCGATGAGAGGTTCGCGAGTTACTAATTTATAAGAAATCCCTCTAAATATTATACATCTGCAAATCGGATGTTCTCATATTTTCATGTTAAATTTCAACACATTAAAAAAATTTATGTGGGCAGTACATGACCTTTCGCCAGATATTTTTTTTCTTTATATTCGTCATTTTTTCGCAAATTCCTTTTATATTCTTTTTTACCTTTCGCTAAGAGAGGTATTGGATTCATGCTAAAAATCACATATCCAGATTTTAGTAAATAAGCACGTTTTAAGGTCCCTAGAATCCGATTATAACATTGTTACGAGGATGTCCGTATGTGTGTGTGTGTGTGTGTGTGTGTGTGTGTGTGTGTGTGTGCGCGTGCGTGCGTGTGTGTGTGTGTGTGCGCGCGTGCGCGAGCGTGCGTGTTTGCGTGTGTGTGTGTGTGTGTGTGTGTGTGTGTGTGTGTGTGTGTGTGGATGTTGGATTCACTATTTCTCAAATACTATAAGACTTAAGACATTTTTACGGATTCCTCAATCTAACAATAATGAGAAGAGTTGATTAAGTTTTGGTAACAGTTGGACAACCGGAAGTAGTAATCATCTAAATATTATTTATCGAAAATTTATGTAAATACTTATATTAAAGAAAGTTAAATTATTTATTCGATAAATGTAAATTCATTATAATATCTTTTATAAATTTAGAGATAAAGAAATGCATTATTGTTAGATTGAGGAATCCGTAGTTAGAAATATCTTAAGTCTTATAGTATTTGAGAAATCGTGGATCCAACATCCACACACACACATATCCACACACACACACACACACACACACACACACACACACACACACACATCCACACACCTCCACACACACAGGGAAATCATTGTAAAAATGTTATAATCGGATTCTAGGGACCTTAAAACGTGCTTATTCCCTAAAATCTGGATATGCGATTTTTACCATGAATTCAATACTTCTCTTAGCGAGAGATAAAAAGAAATGTTTATCTTTATTCTTGCCGAAATTTTAGATTAAAAAATGAGAATTAAGCCGATTTGCAGATGTTTTATATATTAGATGAATTTCTTATAAGTTAAAGTTCTTAGTAATTCAACTCTCGTTATCATACCGCGTTAGATCGATGTATGATTTTGTAGAAAAGTATTGAAAAAAATAATTTAAAATCATCGATAATTTACTTCTTTCGATGCCACGAGGATTGTATAATATTATAAATAATAAAACCTATTAGACTAAATATTAAATACCTAATAGTGTTTATTTTTTTTAAATAATTTAATTATTTTCATAAATTATTATTCTGGTTAACTATTTTTAACATAACTATTTGAGAGTTCATATAAGAAGGTAAGAAATGTAAAAATCCTATTTTGTTCAAAAATTTACTAGCTTTAATTTTGAATTCTTGTAAAATTTTGATACGAGCTACACTTTTGATCCAAGATGGCGGCAAGCGCCGAGCTTCCCCAAAGTAAAGAACTTGAATTATTAAGCTTCGTCTAGACCTAAACAAATACATTAAAATCGTTTCTACCTTACCTTTTGTAAGGCAAAGGTCTTTTTTGATCTCCATTGACTGTGCTATAAGCGATATTTTACAATCTGGCTAATTTTCAGAGATAGGCGTCTACGCGTCTACGTCTATGTGTCGAAATTGCGTAGACAATAAATTTATACGTTAACAATGTAGACAATGTAATAAAAGATTATGATTGGACATAGACAGTAAAGTATGGTTATGTTCGATCCAGATTTTCTTAATTCCGGGATTAATCCTTAAAACTAGAGACATTTGCACCACTTTAGAAATTTGGGAATTTTATTTTTATTTTAGATAAATTTTCGTGGTTTTATTTTCAATTTTTATTTTACATTAAATCTCACACGAATTGCATTCCTCAAGCTTTTTTTTTAAATTGTTGTTACAGCAAATAAATTCAAAAATTTATTATCTACGTTTTCTACATAACCTATGATTCTACATATTTATATCTACGTCCACCTCGGTGTCGACACATAAACTATTACATTGTCCCAAGGATTTTGTTAAACGACGAACAGCTTACTTAGCTTGTATATTTCTCCAACAACAATAATTTCACCTATCGCAAAAAACTCGATCTGAATTTTATATGCGTGGGTTAGATTATTTTTGTTATATTATTTAAAGAAATGTACAAGCTAAGTCGTCCGCCGTTTTTTAAAATGCCTGCAGTAGTAGTCAGATTGTAAAATATTGCTAAATCAAAGAAGATTTAAAAAATCTGGATGCGTTTCATCCGCGTTTTATTAAATACGGATTTTACAATCTGGCTACGACATATGCACTTCGAGCGTAAGAACGTTTTAGAGCCCTCGGTTTATTCCTCTTAACTCTAATTTTCACGCCTGGGATATAAATCTATTCTTGATACATAAATTACCATTATGTCCTTTTCACCTTCTTACGTATATATATACTTATATAATCCCAAGATAAGTAGTTACAAATTTATTTCTTTTAAGTAAAATCACTCTGTAACCAGTTACCGTCTCAACCGAGAAAATAGTATAAAACACACCTTACAGAAGACAATTTAAGCACTCGTTCGATCGCCCACTCACCGCTGCGCGCTCGTGATCGAATTTGCAACTCGTGTTAGACTACGTTGCCTTCTGTAACTTATGTTTTTATGTACTATTCTGAAATGGTTTAAAAAATAATAAAATCATTTTTTCTCAGATACCAAGAAGTTGTGCCCAACTTTAGACACAAACAAATATTTAGTATACCTATAGAGAAAACTAACTAAACCCTGTTATTATTATTTATTGCATGTACCCGTACAATATATTTAAATATAAATAATATTAACATTTTTTTGCGATTCATTGCAAGTATTTTGTCGAAAATAATTACTTAACTACTTTTCTCAATCTAGTTAAGTAAGCTATTTTTCTTTTTTTGGTTTTGTCACTAGATAAGATAAGCTATACTATTCCTCACTCTGTAACTGGGATTATGTCCTGTTGATTGAATGATTTAAATTAATCAATTATTGTGCATGTTTTATTTATTTCAACTGCTAAATTCATAAATTATATGTTGTTGCTTCCAATGGACATAACACTAAAATATCATTGATTTACAAATGAAAAAGACGGGGTGATGAAATGTTGATTGTGGTTATTCCACAGGTGTTGCTAGGCGGTGGCCGTCGACACTGGTTACCGAAAGTGACGCACGACCCTGAAGCGCCATACGAGGACGGAAGGCGTCTTGATGGCCGTAATCTCATTGATGACTGGCTACGTGACAAAAGGAAACGAGGCCTGAACGCTCAGTACGTGTGGAATAAGGACCAATTGAATAAACTCAACACCGATAAAGTTGATTTTCTATTAGGTAAGAAGTACCATTTGACAAACATAATAGAAATATTTCTTCCAATATTACTCTTTTGCAAAAAGTTTATTGACGATGTGTATTAAGTACTTTGCAAAGAATCTGTTACAGAATTTTTTTCTAAATTGGATTGGATATTCGTCGGATACTTTTTAATAATATGTTAATGACAAACCCAAATTGTCCTATTAAATCTGAGTTTTCTTAATTTTAGATTATGACAACACGCATTCACATAAAAATAATAGTTCAATAAATTAACATGTCTCAAAACTCAATTACCAAATTGCTAAAATTCATTATTCATCAGCTATTTTTATACAAGCACACCAATTTCCTTTCCCCTACATTTCAGTACTTATACAAATCCTTCTCTTCATGCTCCCTTTCAGCGCGTCTAACCACTTCAATTCAGTTGCACACAAGGTTTCCGCGATTTACGGAAATGATTACCATTAACTCAATGTAGAATTTAATTTAAATGATTTACCCTCACATTTACGATATAATTTTTAACATTTATCTTTTACTAATATACCCGTCGCCAACAGAGTTGGAATTAATATATTTTCTAGTAATGCTATTTTTTTTTTGTACTGAATATAATTTTGTTTGAAATGTTGTGTTGTTCCAATTAGGGATTCACCAAGCCAAGCTACTTGGCTTGAAATAAAAAAGCTTGGCTTGGCTTGAAACTTCAAGCTTTTTTTAATGTTAGGCTTGGCTTGGCTTGGCTTGAAAACTTCAAGCTTTAAATATTTTAGGCTTGGCTTGATTTTCAAGCTTTATCAAGCTTTTTCAAGCTTTTTCAAGCTATTTCAAGCTATTTCAAGCTTTCAAGCTTTATAAATGCTCATACGCACAGTAGGTATATGGGTCTTGAAAACCCTTAGTAGCTGTTCGGTATCAACATTTTAATATAAATATTCGATGTGAATTAAATTAAATATATCGATATATCGATAAATCTGATATATATCGATGTATTGGAATATTGATGTATCAATATATTGATATGTTATGTCGATGTTTCATTGTATCGTAACGATGTATAAATCACGTTTTGTATCTTCTTATGCGCAAAGATAAACAAAACGATGAAATAAAACTTATGCAAATTACACCAAGTGTTTTTTTCTTTGTAATTATTAAAATATAAAAATATTGAAATGTATATTTCAATCATTTATTTTATTTTTGAGAGTATACAATAAACATAAATTTATTATCTTTTATTAAATATTTACCCTTCAATTTTTATGTTTCTTTTATTATTTTCGTTGACTGCATTCATTCAAGTAGGTATATGCATTAGTTAGACTTTATTGTATTTTAATAATTAAAATGAATAGGATTTAAGTTCATAATGTTATTTTTACTCGAAATGACCTTCCAACAAACTGTTAGAGTTTCTCATATATACTATATAGTTCATATTCACCCTGCATAAATAAACAACTCAAGTCTCCAAACACGCAAGAACAGTGTTCAAATAAATACATAAATATTTTGGAATGTACAATGGGATGAAAATGACCTGAGACTGATCTTTTATTCTTTTATACCTACTCCAAATACATCTGGAAATCATAAAACCCTACAGACGGAAATTTCCCCGAAATTTTGTTTGTTCGTGACATAAAAACCTACTCGCCTCTTCTTATGAAATTTCTACTGATTTTTGAGTACAGAATCATGTAAGTTAAATACATAAATATAATTATTGTAATTATGTCCAAATTCAAATAGCACAAAAGTAAATACCCTCAACGATAAAAGAAAATTAAAAACCCCCAGAACTAGGTAATAAGCCGTGATTATCAAGGTAATATTTAAAAGAGAATACTCTCTTTGTCGGTACATTGATATTGTCTATTATACCTGTCACAGACAAGAGCGGTTTATTATGGTTACATTAGGGGTAGAGCTAAAAATAGCATTGAAAATATTTGAATATAAATATACATATCCACAAACAGAAATTGTCTCGTCTCTATGATTCGGAAATACCAGAATAACAAAACATTGTATATAATGCAACTTTAAAATGCAATAATTATTATTGCAATTACCCAATCAAACAACAAGACCAAACTACACC
The DNA here is from genome assembly GCA_963082715.1 of Harpalus rubripes. NCBI lineage: Eukaryota > Metazoa > Arthropoda > Insecta > Coleoptera > Carabidae > Harpalus > Harpalus rubripes. Next base: position 35,849,158 of record OY720455.1, on the reverse strand, counting down.
TATCTCCCCACCACTCTATAGTTAAAACAGATAAAGTGTAGGTTTATGTGAAATGTAATCAGATAAATTTAATAATTTTTCTTGTTTGATAATCAAATCTAATTTCTTGAAGCTTTGAGCTAATAATTAAATAAAATAAATAAATATATCATCACGGATTATTACCCATTGCTGGGTGTGCCAATCTGCTTTATCGGTAATAATGAAATATTTGCACCGTGCGGGCGCTTACCAGGCGTCACCTCACGGTCACTCATTGCTGGCGTGGAGAGTGAACCGCAGGGGTTAATTTTGTGCCATTTAAAATTAGAAATATTTGGCATCGGTCGGGATCGAACCTGGTTATCCAGATTCGCGACCTGACACTCAGGCACGTGGCCACGAGACCTCATAACTTATAATTAATTCCAGTTACTTAAAAATTTAAGTATTTAATTAATTAATTTTTATACAAAATACGTTTAACTTGACAATAATAAGTATTTAAAAAAATTAAATAGTTCTATATGTAATGATTGACATTTGCATTTTATATTAATGTAGGTAAAGGATAAAACAATAAAATTATATTATCATTTATCATTATGTATTTAAAACTTTTTCAACATTTTATTTATTTTGTATACTTGATTGTGTGCGCGAATTACAATGTGCGATTTCTTGGTTCAGATGGAGAAAATAAGTGGTCTTTGCATAATAAGAATGATAAAGGGTATAGTTTCGTATTTACAAATTTTTGAAGCTTACTAGCCTGACAGGTAATGTAGGCTGGTCCTACTGGGAACTCCAATTCTTAGAAGTTTGCAAAAATGTGCCGAAGCAATTAGAAAGTACGTTACCACCATAAAATTACAGTTTTGTCGGCCTCGAAAACATTTCTTAAGAAAAGCTTGAAAAAGCTTGTTTTCAACCAAGCTACTTGACAGTCGAAGGCTTGGTTTGGCTTGAAAATTCAAGCTTTTTTAAATGTTAGGCTTGGTTTGGCTTGGGCTTGGTGGAACAGAAGCTTGGCTTGAAAAGTCAAGCTTTTTTGAACGACAGGCTTGGCTTGATTTTTCAAGCTTTTTCAAACCAAGCCAAGCCAAGCTTTCAAGCTTCAAGCCAAGCCCGTGAATCTCTAGTTCCAATGGTCAGAAAATGACTTATTTCTTTTTTATCACAAGATATTTAGTTTAAGTAAATTTACGAATTTCGTTCAGAAGATATCGAGTTATTGTGTTTCAAACAAGAGGAATTTAATTTTATTGTTAACATCTAGTAGTTGTCACGATTGTCGTTTGTCTTTTGTTTTTACCTCCACGTTCGCCAGACTTAACGCCACTCGACTTCTTTGCTTGGGGAACATTAAAAGAGAGAGTTTATAGTCAACCTGTAAATACCGCTGCTGAATTGCAAGACAGAATTAGGGTCGCATGTGACGAAATCGTTGCTCAGCAATGTCTAGCAGCTATTAATGATGTTAATCAACGTGCCACAGCTTATCTTCGTGCGGGTGGTGGACACTTTGAACAATTATTGAAATAATAAAAAAATTATTAGTTTGGCTTTTGCGTTTATTTTGAACTAAACTGTTAGGTTAGCGATGGCACTTCTTTACCTTCAAGCTGCCATAACTCGAAAACGGCGCAAGATCGGCCATATGTTCATCTAACAATTTTTGCTTATTTTGAGGTATTGTATCTGTTATTACAGGGTGGACCTTTAAATTTGGGATACCCTGTATATATAACTATTATCTTCAAATAAGAAAATTTACTATAGATAATACGGGCAGTAAGATGTATCAAGAAGCGTTCTATTATTTTCGGACGGTGATCCAAAGTGTAAGGCTACTACTTTACCTATGGGAGTAGAAAATAGTATATTACTTAACGAGCATATAATACAGGCTATATTACACGAAGTTCAAGTAATCACCCAAGAGTAATATAACCATTACATATATGCGGGTCAAATACTGTAGGTACTTTGTCTGCAACTATTAATTTCACAGATTTTAAAAATATATATTATAAATATATTTTGAGTGGTTATGTCATAGACTTTGATGTTATAGTACAGCGGAAACTGCAATAATATGACAGATGTCAGATGTATAATTCACATGTTGACATGGGTAATTGGTTTCTTTATTAATAAGTTTTATTAACTAGTATATTTAAAATTTATCAATCAATAGTTTACCTACACAGGTTTATAAAAGTATCAACAATACAATGTAGCCCACTTATTTGCGTAGTCTTATCGTGGAAAATGAGTGGTCTTCTATGTCTATGGATACGCGAAAAATGTACAATCATACATATAACAGGTGTAATAAAACAATTCTATTTCATTTTCAATTTAAATTTATATGTTATGCTAAATCAAATATTTAGAATTTGAAACTCGTTCTGATAATTTTTCTTCAATATTTTAGGATTGTTAAAAATTACTGACTGATTAAATAACAATATTTCTTGAAAAAAATTGTGAAAATAAAGTGAAAGATTGTTCAGCCACCGAGAGGAGAGCAGCCAATAGCTTAGTTGGTTAGAGCACTATCCGGGCAAGATGGGTGTCTCGGGTTCGAATCCCGATGGCTGACATTTTTTCACAATTTATTCCATATATCCAAACTGTTAACTCATTGTTAATATTAACATTTCTTGTTTAAGCAAAATATTATTTCTATAAAATTTTATTTACAAATTAAAAGTACCCACCAATCTGACTCATCTAATTAAGCAAACAAAAACTCGCAATCCTATTATAAATCTTCATACTGTATAATTTTTAATTCTTAGAAATCAGCATAATTTGCTGTTATATATATATATATATATATATATATATATATATATATATATATATATATATATATATATATATATATATATATATACTAGTTTTATGTAATTTGCGGAATCTTACACTTTGTCATGAACTTACAAAATATCAACGACAAGCATATGCATTACTATCACGTAAAGTTAAGTTTGGCCAATTGTCTTACTCTTAGGCCCGGGTGTCCCAAGTTAGATAAAGTAACATTTTACCATCTATTAAAATTATTTATTCTACCGTCTTAATCAGAGAATAAGATTTTTGGGTTGCTCCATGATTTATTTTCCGGATAGCTAACAAAGATTAAAATTGTGTTAGGATAGGGGTAGTTTTGAAAAGTTTTGGTGCAGTTGTAGTTTGAACGTTTGGAAGAGGTTTAAATTTTTTGCATAAATGAGTGAAAATAATAGAAAGAGAGAAAGAGCAGTTTATTTTACCACCTTGTACATAACTAATCTAATTAGTTGACAAATACAAAAAATATGCAGAATAAAAACATAATTGAGTCCAAGAAGACATCTAGAACCAATTAAAAAATTATTTAAATTTTTGTTGTGGCTAGTATCCACGAAATAAAAAAACATATTATTCTACATGCGGTTGATTTATAAATACTTCTAAAATTACCCACAGATATTATCGTACACCCTGTTATATAAAATCGTAAAGCTATCAATAATTAGCATATAGGAGATACAACATGTATCATAAAAATAAATGTTATTCCACAAATTATTCTTTCTTTAAGGATAAGTAAGTACCTAACAGATAAAAACAATAATTGCTTTTCAATTTTATCTAATAATTAAAAAACTGTATTCTTTGACATTCGAAATCTCATAAAAATTCTGAATCATCCCATTTTTTCAAATTATTACATTTTTCTCGTTACTGCTTTCGAAAAATAATTTTATGAAAAATAATATCCAATTCTTTATTATCACTTTTGTGCTGATTCACTATAATACTAATTAATGATAAGAAACAGGTTATATCATCAAAATAACACAAACGTTTCCTGTTTTTCTTCACATCGTGTTTTTTTTCGTGTCCACCCCAAACAATATTCTTTGGGTAAAACTCGTAACTGGTAGTTTGACTGAGCGATCTGACGTTAACTAAAATTTGTCTTACTGGCAACTTATAACTACAAGTGGAGCAATGCAAACTGAGGTAATCAAAAGAATAAATTTTAACCGAATGTTTAACTATAGATGGAATAACCGGTCCTTAAAGTATAAATCAGAATTGTTAAGACAGGGTGTCGGGTAGGACAGATTTATATTTTTAATACTCGTAGGTACATAAATTTTAAGTAAAACCGGTGCAAATGGTCATTATAGAAATGTTCAAAGTGGTTTTTTGCCTGTGACGGAATGAGGCAACGAAAGATTTGCACTTTGTGTAATAGTATAAAAAGCCACTTGATAAGAAGAAAAAGATGTAATTGGCTTACACGGTTTAAAAAAGGCGTATGATAGTGTTCTTCGAGATACTTTGCGGGATGCATTCCTAGAGCACGACGTGACTGGAAATTTGTTGAAGCGATTGGACCGGTATATGAGGAAAATAATGCTTCTGTGATAATTGACGTTATATTGAGTCACTGGTTTCATACAAATGTTAGTGCGAAAGAAGGTTGTGGTTTGCCTCCGGAAAATATTGACTGGAACCTAGAATTTACGTTTATTATTATTACGAGTATTAGAAGATTTATATAAAAACTGAATACGGTTCTAGATTAAAGGCTATATTCAGAACTCAATATTTGTGTAGTCGTTATGGTCTTTGTGAGTGTTATGTGTTATAAAGATTCTTAAAATCAAATTTGGTATTCTCAGTACTGAAAGTGGTTACCGTCAACATTTGTTAAGCACTTTGATAGCCTTTATCATGACTACTGCTAAAACTATGTATTTAGGGTTGTTATCACGTTTTTATTTCTAATATTTGACATGTGACAGGTTATTATCAATCAAATATTATTAATATTGGCCTTTTTACCAGATACTTGCGTTATTATTTTTTAGCAAGATGTAGTAATATTATACGTATATATATATATATATATATATATATATATATATATATATATATATATATATATATATATATATATATATATATATATATACCGGGTGTCTTAGGCCGACCGACACATGGGCGATTAACATGTAAAATTAGTTAATTGTGAATAGTATCTCCCCAGTGCAAGATATTAAGATGAAATTTTGCATGCTTATCCGGGGTACTATTTCTATGGATTTCAATTCAAATCAGTCAATTTACAAGTGTAATATTAGAATAAATTAAGAAAAATTGTAGAAGTACCATGAATGTTATTCATATCTTGAAAATAATAGTATCTAAGCAACAGCTCTGATAGAGTAGGGGTAACGAGCGCGCTTCACAATTTAGAGAGTCGGGTTCGAAACCAACCGACAGCAATAATTATTTTAATTTTTTCTTTTCAAAATAATTTTTATTATTAATATGTTTTTAATCTTTTATTAATATTTAATTTAATAAAGTGGATACATTGTACGTAACAAGATTTATTTATTTAAAAAATATTTTATTATTTGCTTTATTTTTTTAATGTTGTAATTAGTAGGTACGATTTAATATTTATATATATATATATATATATATATATATATATATATATATATATATAATATATATATATATATATATATATATATATATATATATATATATATATATATATATATAATATATATATATATATACATAGATCCTGCTTCGATTTAAATAATGTTCATCAGAATGGCAAAAATTGTTGTGGAAAGGAGTTACTTTTCACATAAATGAATGTCTCATTAAAAATTATATATATTTCTGTGGTATCTTTGAAAACTTTGTTATTTATATTGGTGCCAATGTGTGTTATTTCTGTTAAATATCAATCAAAATAATGACTATTACTTTGGGATCATTTTTATAAGAGGTTGTTAACATACCCGTTCTAAATAATTTACACGTTTCCAAATATGACACATAAATATCATATTGTTCTTTAGTTGTTTTGGTAGAAGGTTTGCATTTGCCAATTTATTATTTTAAAAAAATAAAGCGCTGACAGATAATATTAAAGTTAGATTAAATTCATATATGTATGATGATTATTTTGTAAAGTTTGTTAATAATACCGACGTAGAGATGACTTGACAAATACATAAAGATTGGTACAAATATCTTTACGATAACAATCTTTATATATGTAACTACCTTTATGATTGTGTTTCTCTGAATAGGTTTCTAAATTTGTCGAATTTAGCCCATTTGTCAGGAACTGCATGGTTTTATAGAATTCTTTTCAATAGCATTCATAACTGATGCGTAACGTGGATTCCATATAATATACCTAAAATCTAATTTATTAATAATTAGTAGTACAGTGTAGCAAGTAATAATATTAAAATCTGCATTATTCAACGTAAGTTTGAGTATAGTTTTGAATCGCCGTATTTTACCAAGTGATGCACATCATGTTGCATTTCAGGACCTGTTAAACTTAGCTTACTTTACTTTGTTTTCCATGGCTTTATAGTCAATTTCAGACGATGTGTCATACAAGATATTTTCTGTGCATATTCGCATGTAAAGTAAAAGAGGGGCTTAGTGAGAGACCTAACACCGAATGATACGATATGATTCATGTTAAATTAAATCCAATATTAGTATTAGAACGTAATTTACCTAATCAACATTATTTAAATTTATTAGTAGAGATAGAATTGTTTGTTATATTAAAAATTTAGAGTACACATAGGATTCTGGCACGCTCATTAAATAAAGATGACCCTAGTGGATTGAGTGAAAGAACAGAAAACAAACAGATTAGGTACGTAATTTGTTCAGATTTGTTACAGTTAATTATAATGATGACAGACGTGTTCGTTTTTCGTATATAAATCTTTGTTGACATTATCCAAACATATTTCTAGTTATTTCCTTTAATCTACTTTTTACTATTTTCATTATAGGTGATCAATTTGGGTAAAATTTAAGTTTTTGTGTTTATGTGCATTAGTAATGAAGTTTTTCTTTTTAGTTCTTAATATAAAACGTATAATTATATTTTTATGTTTATTTTTATCGTTCGCAAAAAGAGCAACACGGTAAATGGTATTTATATCATCTTCTTGAAGGGGATAGTTAAATATTTTACTGATCTTGTTAATAATATTTATTAAATTTTCTTTTTTATTTTGGGGAATTCCAACAATATCATTGTTGTTATTGCGAGAAAGTTGATCTAAGTCAGAAACTTTGGCTTTCAATAATTATAAATTCACATTCTCTCTCTTGATAAGCTACGAGTAGTAACTATTTTTATGATACAGTACTTATGCGAAACCATAAAAATGAAATTAGGAATTTTGTACAGTTATTTTTGTTTGTTTTTATGATTTTATTGTTACATATTTCTAGAAAAAAAAGTAGAAAAATAATATATCCTGTAACGACATTATGTACGGCCGGGGGGTGCGATTGGCACCAAGAGATACCAGTTAATTTAAAGTGATAACAACAATATGACTGTTCATTATTTCAGCAAAAAATATTATTTTTTATGAAATATAAGGTGTAGTTAATTATAATAACAGAAATTTTTCATAAACTCAGGTTCAACACATATTTCAAAATACCCAGAAGGCTAAAACTCGCTGCAAATTTACTTTTTGAATAATGCTGCCATCTGTCATTATTATAAAATTACAACGATGCTTCGTATAACTTTGTTAATATCTCGTGAAACTCAACGGCACGCTGTAAAGAGGAAAGGAGATACGTTTGTCACATTTGTTATATGGCAGTCGTATTGTATTTAGTCCCTCATACCTTTCACTCACTAAATTCGCAACACTTACCTTACGAGTTTCATGAGATATTATATTAAGGGTGTTATATCAAATAATTTTCATATAACTCTAAACGTTTCCACTGTGAATTCTAATATTCATCATATTTTCGTTTTAATCAAAATTAACAATGTAAATATAAAAATATGCCGGTTGTGTATGGCAATGGAACTGTAATACAGGTGTCGACGATTAGGTGCGAACATAGGGATTTAACATGAGATTTTTTTTTGCAATATCCTGCTCTCCTGTTCATTTTACGGCGAAAACTGTAGAGTTCAAAGTTGTACAGTATTAAAAGTTATATAGAAAGCTGTTTTTTAATTTATTATTATGTTTCTAATTTCTTCACAATTTTATAAGAAAATTTAAAATTTCGGTTTATTAGTAGCTGTAGCCATAATACATGTTTTTTTTTCTAGTTTTCATAAATTATTTATAAACGTGCCTGATTGTCTGGTCGCCAATCTGGGGAATTGGTTTCGATCTTGACAGACGCCAAATATTTCAAATTTTAAATGGCACAAACTAATTCCTGTGGTGCACTCTCCACGCCAACAATGAGTACCCGTGAGGTGACGCCTGGTAAACGCCCACACAGTAAAAATATATCATCATTACCGAATTCTGTGTACAAAGCGAAATTTAAAAACACTTTTGTATACAATTTTGCACTCTACAGTTTTTGTCGTAAAATGAACAGAAGAGCAGGAAATTGCAAAAGACCACAACCCCATGTTTAATCCATATGTTCGCACCTGGCCGTCAACACCCTAATATATATATATATATATATATATATATATATATATATATATATATATAATATTGTTGCCGTTACAAATAATATTATACGAGTATAAGAATATCGATTTACTAAAAACACTTCTACAAAAAATATTACTAAGAATTTTATAAGGTATCTTAGTATATAGAACTTACTGACTTTATTTATATCATTTTATCATTGCAATGGGTAGGTAGTGGGACGCATTGAGATGAATTACCGCTACACTTACCCCTCCCACATTGAGTGGCACCACTGACACCACCAATTCTGTACAGTGTGTCACACACTATGTTCAGTGTAGAGTCTTATGGAATACCCGGTTGCCATATTTACCTATTGTAAGTCTACAAGATAGAAAGAGCAAAATAGATGCCCAAATAGAGATGCAATATTCTGGGTACTTTATTGAATATATCTATGACTGTGTATTTTCTTTTTTGATGTTGAAAATTGTCCTTTTGCTGATTCCAACCATTTCTGAAGTTTTTTAGCCGCACAGCATGTTCTGATTTAAGTTATAATTTAACACATTTATAACTATTATTTTTATTTGCACTATTAAGTGAAATCACGTCATGGCATAACAAAATCACCCTTGTAAATATGACAGCAAACACAAACTGATTCAATAACATTTAATTTTGCTATTTATATGGCTTGCTATGGTAAATTTAAAATTTAATTGTGACAAATTTCGAGTGAATACAATAAGCCCTTGCGTAAATAAGAGACCCCCATAAAACTTAAATTTTACAGTGTTAACTAATTTTGGTATAGCAATGAAAATTTATGAGTGCTTCAATATTATATTACATTGAAAAATGGACAACATGGTACAGAAAACGTCCATAAGAATAACATTGCCTACTTCCACCACACTGAAGATAGAGTGTGAGACGACGCCATTGCACACGAGTGTGCCTACTATTCACATTTGATTGATTTGGGCAAATAAATTGTCGCAACAGTCACTGCAAACTATTAAATAATCTGGTTGGAACATTGCACACACAGTAGCCAGTATTTGACCCGTAAATAATCCATAATAATCACAACTCTTGATAGCTCATATTGTCAAAATACTAACACCCACATGCCAGAGTTCTGAATGTAATAGTTCCCTTTCTCTGTACATAACTAGACATATCGGATAATTATTTATCTATTGTTGTTCATTGTGCATTATCAGTATATAACAAAAAAATATAGAAATGTCAATTTAAAAAAAGACGGATCGGACCTTTTTGTTTTTTAGGTTTTGGTTTACTTTCAGAACATGCAAAATAAAGGTTCAGGGCTACCGCTCCGAATTTTAAAACCCCAAAAAAATGCTCCGGTTAAACGTTTAATATAAATGATGATGTCAGAAAAATTATTAAAAAATGTAATGACTTTATTATTGTTGCTAATTGCTTTATCAGGTTTGTCTGTATTATAGTTTTTGTTTTTATTGCTAAAGTAATTACAAACAGTGGTTCTGGGAAACAAATAATTTTGTAATGAAATGATGTGTCTTAATATAGCGCTCAAAAAAAATATTTTTCCGGTTAATAAAATGTCTTCTAATATTCATTCCTTTTTCCTTATTTTATTTTTGCAAAGACAAACGTAAAATTTTAGCGATGACAATAATCGCTCTGATAATGCAAGCAAAGGTTTAATATGCAAATGCAATATTACATTCTTATATTTTCTCAATATTCTAATACATTTTTATCAATTCAATGTTGATCCTGTAAAGAATTGAAGAGTTGGATAATATAGTAAATGTCTATCGTATTTAAATTTACGTATTTCCGGTAATCTGTTATGTATTATGAAATATCGGTTCGGATTCGGATTAAGCTCTTTCACATTTTAAAATTAAAGTTCGGATTCAAGTTCAAGTCTTAGAAAATTTTCGGTTAATTATCTAGTACTAAAATGTAAATAGACTAATTGGGCTTTAAGAATCAAGAATAAATTAGATAAAACGAAGAAAGAATTTGAGAAAAATTCAAATCCCTGTGGGGTCTAAGGCTCAATTAGTCTATTTACATTTTAGTACTAGATAATTATATTATCCTCACCGTGTAATAGAAAAAAATAAGAAAATTTGTAGAATTTCCAGGATTATTGTTTGTATACCGGATAAAATAGTTACTAAGTAATAGTCTAGGAGTCATGTGGCAAGATGCACATGTAGCAGCTCAAGACAGATTAAACTGGAAAAGACTCGTTGCCCGGTGTGTCTAGTTACACGTATAGGGAATAAGAAGAAGAAAAAGAAGTAACAGTACAAATAGCATAGGAGTAGCGTTTATGTATGAAAAACAATTGACTTTAAATTAAAGTAAAACAAATATTGTTAATTACTTTATAGTGTTCTATACGCACCAATAGGAATTATTATGCACTAAATAATTCAAATTGCCAAATACTTATCAGATTTTGTTTTTCATATACGGCTTACTGAAAAATATCTATAAAAATAAAATTTAATTAAATTTTCATTGAATTTTTCTCAATATTTTTACCATGTAAGGATATAAAATGATTACTTGGTTGAATTCAGAAAAAAATACTGTATCGAATGGGCCTAAAAATATATGCAATCTCATTTAAGCAAATATAACTTTATGTTGTAACTTGAGAACCACTGGTTTAAAAAAATATTTTATTATATAATGGGATGCCTCCCTTGGTTTCCTACAACTTTTTTTATAGATTTTTTTGTATCTCTAATAACTTTCGAGAAAAATCGCGTTTCCCAGTTTCGTTTACAGCCTGTATATATAATTATCTATCGCAACCTATCAGATTTTTTGGGAAAACAAAAGCACATGTAACATGCTCCGAAAACAGGAACATAGGAGTTTAGCATGAAATTTAAAGTGCAAAAATTGGCTTTCCTCTAACTTTGGATTCAAACTAAGAATAAAAAGTCGTTTAAAATTAAATTTTACATTAAAAAAATTTAAATTCGATGTAACAGCACATCTGCAACACGAGATATTTTAGAATTATTACAATGTCTAGAATCAGACGGCCATGGAAATAAGACACAATATTAATGTTTAATTAACAGTTTAATAAAATATCACCGCCGAAATCACTGCTTATAATTATTTGTCAGTGTTTTTATACAATTATATTTCATAATCTAGTTTCAATGTTATAAAATGGATACATACCCTACATTAAAAGAAAATTGTTTTTAAAGGTATACCATACCCCCGGTTTAAATAAAGGACAAAATAAATTTATTATGTACCACAGTAAATTTATTTAAATTAACAATATCGAATCATTTTTACTCATTTTATGGAAACTATAACATTTTCATCAAAAGTTCGATTGGCATTGACGGAATAAATTTTATTTACTTTAGAAGTAATTTATATGCCGTTTATAAAACCGGCCAATAGTGAACGTTTTTGTTGCATTGTAATATTGATATTGTGTTCCATGGCTACCTGATACTTGACGAATATGTAATATTTTATTTCTCAAATATCTCGTGTTACTGTTAGATAGAATTCAAAGTTTTTAATGTAAACATTAATTTTAAACAACTTTTTATTCATACAGTTTTAATGTAGATAAAAGACACAGAATAGCCAATATCCACGTTTATTTAAAATCCCATGTTAAATTCCTATATTCCGATTTTCTGTGCACATCCAACAAAAACTACTTTTGACGAACATTTAAGAAAGAGACTATCTTCGTCAAATAATACTATTTATGACTGACTGTCAATGTGTATTGAATTTGAAAATACAATAGAGACAAGTGCTCCCATTGAGTATACTAGTAACAATATTTATTTTATTAAATTTTTTCCAGATTTCAAAAAATACTGATGGACAAATCCAAATGAATGTAAGATTAACAGCGTAGCTCATTTGTGGCCATTACCTAGTTTTCATTGTACAGCACTCTTAAATTAGCATAATTTAAGAAAAGTTATAGTGGATGTACAAAAAAAAAACATAACTAAAATATTTTGAATATTTTTTCCTTATACTGTTACTTTTTCGTACAATCTATATTATTAATTCATTTTTTGTCATAAATTTCACTTCAGCAGAATACCCGACTGGAACGTTAATTACATTAACTTGGTCTTTTCATTTTCAAATTCATTATTCCTTTCAAACATTCCTGCGTTATTTTTCTTCGCTTCTGTCTTCTGTTTCACTTTGTAATAATTACTTATCTTTAGAAGATTCTAAATCAATATACAGAATGTCCGGATTTCAAAGGCTACCATTGGGATCTCGGAAACTATAAGAATATACAAGAGATACGACTTAGATTAAATGGGACACGTGGTGCGCCTTTAGAGGGCCATCTTAAGTATGCTTTTTTGCCAAAAATTATTATAGGTTACAAGACAATGGCGGAAAACTGAATGGAGTCCTATACTATATATTTTTTTCAGGATGAACGAAAAATTCTGGGGCAAACGCGGCTTAAATAAATTATAGAACATTGTAACAGTTTGACCATTGTTTCACAACAAGAAAAGTTAGATATTTTTATTGTCTATCCAGTGTCGTACGAAAATTTATGTTTAATTATAAATTTTCGAGATATAAAACAAACTTACATTTTTTTAAAATGAAACCCATATTTGATTGTTACTTTAACAACATACTTTTTTTCCTCTTTTGATCTGGTATAAAGGTTATAGTATTTTAAATTTGTTATGCCCTTAAAATTTTAACATCTATATATTTCATGAAATTTCTTAATTTTTTCTCAAGACTTTCATTAGTTTTTAAAAATAGTATTTCATTTGACTTATGTACCTTATTCTATACCTACATTGCTTCAGAATTTAACGTATGTATGTGTACCCTAACCAGGTATCTGATACAAAAAATATTTTTGAAACAAATGAATTTTAATGACCTAAATAAATATAAATAAAATAAATAATATGACATGCAAATATGACAGATTCTTCCCAATGAACAAGAAAATTGGCGAAAAACATCGAAAACTGTAAGGTTTGAAGGGAAAAAGAAATTTAAAATAAAATATATTCATCGGAAGACAAAAATTAAATTCATTTCTTTAAAGTAAAAATAAGATATGGGTTCTATTTAAAAAAAAACGTAAGTTTCTGTTTTATCTCTAAATTTTACCGATAGGAAAATTATGTTCGTACGCTACCGGTCAGAAAATAAAACTATACTACTTTTTTATTTGACACATTTTGTGCAGTTTTAAAAATATTAAATTAAATTCTAATATAGCAAAAATTTATTAGATAACAACCACACTAGTAATAAAACAAATTTGAAAATTTTGCATTATGAAAAAAGCTCAAAGTTTAACCTTCCTAGAAGCGTACAATATTAAGAAAGCTCTGAACGCAAGGAGACTTCTACTGAATGGCCTCTTAGATGTACCGTTTCTGGATATTCTAGTCTCTGGCGGTCTTTCCCAGTAACAACCTCCCTACCATTCATTTTACCGTTATAAGCTGGACGCAAGTCTGTAATTTTATGTATATCTTCTGATGATAAGAGGAATATTTACCACCTGTACTAAAATATAAAGCAAAAGTTCAAATAAATTGTGCCTGTATTAGAATATTCATGTTTTAAAAAATTTAACACTATTCAAACACACTTACGATATTAACCTACATTTAAAAAAAATATTGAAATCTATGAGTATTTGACTTTAATTTTACAGGCAAAATTAAAAATGCCGCAATGCTTATAAAACCAAAGTCAAATACTATTAATTTCAAAAAAAAAAAATTTTAAATACAAGTTAATATCGCAAGTATGTTTGTTTATCGATTTTTAGATATTAAGCCTTCTGTTTACGTATGTACAAAAGTAGGCTGGTAATTAAGTAATAACTATATCTGTAAGGTAATATTATTACCATACTGCATTGCACACATGTGAAAAACAGTTTTACAAAATTAAAATAAAATAAAATAAAAATATAATGCTCTTCATTAGTACATACAGATATAGCGTATCGTTTTTAACACGGTTTACTTTATTCTAAAATACTAACAGGAGGAATAGAACACATAAATAGAATATTTGTCATATTGACGTAAAAATTATTTTTCTGTTTATCATAGCATTCTGAGTGTAGCATCAAGAGGAATATCCACCCGTACTAAATAAAACAAAAGTATTTTCTTGTCAGGGCCACGAAATTTACACTAATTTTGGTCCGAATTTACTATTTTTTAAATAAAAAGACAAAGGATGCCTTCAAGGCTGTATAGCGCCATTTTTTTAAGGTTTTATTTTTTTTGTTTTTGGATTCATTTTGTCTTCGAATTTAGTATACTTTGACTATCATATAAGAAAAAAAACTCTAATGAAAATAAAAAAATTCTTACTATCCAGACCTAGTACAGACTTTTATCTTTTGAATAAAAAAAAATATATTTTTCTTTAAAATTAGTGTCTGTTTCATAGGTTAAATAAAACCCCTTTTCTATGATAAAGTTGCTACTGCTAACTAGCGCCACAAGTGGAATTTATTAGTATCAACCATAAGCCACGCCTTGTACAATGCTGTGAAAAATATTCACTTGCTTGTCTATTCTGTATGCATAACAAGTAAAATAATTTTATAATAATGGTCAATCGGAAAGGAAATAAATCTAGGCTTAATTTGTCTGTCAGATGAAAAAAGCGTACGAATTTATAAGAATACAATAGGTAAGTATAAAATGACACACTCATTTGTTATAATTTTTGTTAATTAAGGAGAATTGAATTTTGTTAATATATATTTTTTTATACAGACTAACACTTACTTGCATGTCAATTATTATATTAGTCCAGTCAATAAAAGTTTTTACCCTACAAAAGGTAGAGTAGAAAGGATTTAACATGTTGTTTAGGTCAGGACTTGAAAGATAAATTCAAGTTTTCGAGTTTGGGGAGACTCGGTACCATCTTGGATCAAAGGTTCAAAAAATAAGTTTTTTCGGGTTTTGTCTATTTTCTCGAGAACAGTGGCCCATATCAAAATTTTACTACAATATAAAATTAAAACTCATGATTTTTTGTGCACAAAAGGGTTCTTACATTTTTTTTATCTAAGATGAACTCACAAGGCGTTATCATGTCATGTATTATACGATTTTTGCCGATGAGCGGTTCGCGAGTTATAAGTATATACTAAAAATTAAAACTTACATGAAATTCCTCTAAATTTTAAACATCTGCAAATCGGTTTAGATCTAGGTATTTTATTTGAAATTTCGACACATATTAAATACGTAATATTTATATAAATAAAAACTAAGCCGATTTGCAGATGTATAGAATATCAGAGGAATTTCATAACGGCAAAAATCGTGTAATACATAACTTGAAGGAGAATTTCATGTTGAATTCAAATTTTCAAACCGCGTGATCGTATCTTTAACCGGGTCAAAGTGGTGGATGAATTTGTAGGAAAGTGTTACCAACTGCTAGTTGTGTAACAGACAAAAATGTGTTATATGGTATGGTATTTCCCAAGTTGCATCAATTTTTTAAGCCAATAGCTCTGGAAATTCTTCAACAGGTGATCAATCAGCTTATTATAAAGTGCGGTATGTTTGTTGATAATGAATTTCCTTTTCTGGCAGCTATACCAGACGGATTAGTAGGAAACGATACAGTTGTAGAAATAAAGTCTCCTTATAATCCCCAAAATTTAAGTTTAGATGAACTCATAAATAATAAAAAAGTAACTTTTTGGAATAAAGATAAACGTTCCAATAAACCTTGTATTAATAAACACCACAGCTGATATTATCAAATTCAGGACCAGTTAAGAACAACAAGGAGCATTAAATATATATTACTTGTTTGTACATCATCTAGTGAATTGAAGACTGAGACGATGTTATCTGGAGTGAAAATATGGAAGAAAAATTGGTAAAATTTTATGTGGATTGATTATTGCCTGAGTTAGTAGATTGAAGCTATAAGCTACATAGAGGAAGCTATTGAAAATAAAAAAAATTAAATAATTAAAAATCTGCTATGCTGGATATCTCAAAAAACTGGTTAATTACATGGGGACGTTTTATAGTTTTACATATTAAGTAGGTAACCTTTTCTATAAACTAACCTTGTTATACATTATATAAAATAGGTACTCAAAATGATATTTCTTAAAATTAATATTACCTGCTTCTATGATTCTTGTCCTGGAAGAGCTTTTTTAATATATTTTTAATTTTAGTTTTATTTGTTTATTATGTTCATTAAACACTGCTATTAAAGTTATAAGGCTGTATTTTTTCAATAATTTAATTACTAGCTTTTTTCTACCACAGGCCATAGGTGCATAACATTCTTACAAATACACCTGTTGTAGGTAAATACTCGTATACAACAGTAAACTTACAAATTGTAAAATTACAAATAGCCAAAACTATCTTGGAATTTAGATAGAGCAAAACTCATATTATTTGTAATACTCAAATTATATTGCATGAATTATATACCTATTTATATGTAATAAATATTTATAATGTTGAAAAAAAAAACGGTTTCATATTAAAATATCCATTTTCCATTTATTTACTTCATGTTCGTTTTATTTTTTACTAATTTTGATTATCAAGCACAATTTTTATTTCCCTTAATTATACTTTGTTTCAATTTTTGAAGTATGTTTAAACATTTTTATTGTTCGAAAGTTTAATAGCAGATCTGTAATAGCTGAGAAAACCATAAAAATTCGAAATATTCTTGTCAAGAATCAACTACGAGTAATATCTACTTTTGACTCCACTTTTATGCCAATACTATTATTTTGTTACAAACTGTACTGCTGTGGGATATTGAAACTCCTTCTAAACAGTCACGTGTTAAGAAAAAGCCCAACCTACTAGCCGTCTCCTCGCACGCCTCACTTGTCCCTCAGATCTAGGCATGACAGTGAGTATTCGCCTTAATGAGAGAATTCGAAAAAAAATAGTTTATTATCACATTTATTATCACTAGCCAATTTTGTACAGTTTACTCCCGTGGGCCATCCATATTTTTTAACAACGAACATCCGTGGGCCACCACATTTTCTAAAAAGTTTTCAAATTATATGAATAGTATATAGCTTCTAGGCCACGTTGGTCCATTCCCACAATTGTTCATAGCTAAATGTGCGCCAACGGCCTGGTTAAGTATCAAAAGGGTGTTGGTTCCAAGGGACCAACATGGCCTGTTGAAGTAAGATGTCAGTTGGTTTCACCGGGCCAACGTGGCACGATGAGGCAACATCCGCATTGGTCCCATGGGGCCAATATGGCAGTGAACGTGTTAATGTCTTCATTTTCTGATACCGATAAACTATTGATCAAACCACGGATGTTATAAATCCTAATGAACCTTAGATGTCTTCCAATTGAATTCCAATCCGCGATCTACGGTAGCTACGATACTCATAACAATCCTAGTTATATTAATAGAATTGAATTTTTTTAAATGTTAATAGTTCCAGTACAGGGACAATTTTTTTTGATTTTTTGTTTTTTATTTTAGTACATGAGTAAATATTCCTCTTAATGTAGTCAGGAATAAATTTTAATTTTGTGAAACTTCAGCAAGTGTTTTTTCAAACCATATTTAATAATAATTGCCAGCGTTCGTAAGTTTTTATTTTTATGCTAGAAAGTATTTTTATAATATACCATAAATTTTTGGAATAATGACACAAATCAATACATGTCAGCAAAAATAACGTGGTCTGTACCTGTTTTATTTATTTACAGTTGTATATTTAGGTCTGTTTGCATATTCACACATGGATTTCGAAGCAGACAGAGAATCATCGGGATCCGGAGATCCATCACTGGCTGACATGACCCGCACAGCGCTACGCATTCTGCAGAGAAATGACGATGGATTTTTTCTCTTTGTTGAAGGTTAGAAATATATTTTTCATTACAGAATAATACCTTACTTAAGAAAAAACAACGACTACCATGATTTATCTTCCCTATCAGATTTTTATTTCTTATGTATCAAAAAAATATATTACTCTTATCCTAATAAACAAAATACTTGAAGAATTTGAGATTAAAGTAATCTCATTGCCATACAAGTATAACATATTTTTTCATTAGAACATGATTGAAATATAAATTCGAAGATTAGTTTTATGTACAAGAGATAGGTAAAAGCAATGAAGGTAAAAAGGATAATGAATACCTACAAGATATATATTTATGTTTACTAATACGACGACGCATTTTTAATGTAGGTACCTTCTTATGCAAAGTAGATAAAAATATATAAGATGTAGAATTCGTTTTGATTTCCTACAAAACACTTTCTTTTTATTTACTTTAAATTGTACAAATCTTTTGAAGTGAAATTTTTAATCACGTTTAAAATGGTGTATGTATTGTAAATTACTTTAATATATTCGAAATAAATAAGGTATACTGACACGAAAAAATATTCCATTTAATAAGCATTTCCACGAGGTGTGTATATTTGTTTTATTTACAATCAATTAGGTAGTGACTATTCGTTGTGTTTTCAATAAACTTTATTATTTTTCATAGTTTTATTATAATTTGGTTATCTTACTTTAACATGAAGCCGGTTTCAGTGAGATTAGTATTTTTTTTTTGTTTCAGAATAAAAAAGACATATTCTAGCATCCTTATTAATGTTAGAATAAGTTTCATGCTTAAATGACTTTTGATGACATTTTGTTATTTGCGATCAGTATGACTGCACAAATATTAGGCGACAGACAATATAGAACACATAAATCACTATCATCAATTATTCTGCCCACTAAAAGTTTCTGTTAATGGAAAATGTCAACTACTTTTGTACAATACAAATGAGAATACACAGGGAAAATAGTATACAACACTCGTTACAGAAGACTGTTCAGACAGACACTCGTTCGTTCTCCCACTCGCCGCTACGTGGCTTGTGTCCCAATTGCTAACTCCTGCTAGAAGAGGTTGCCTTCTGTAACTTATGTTGTAAAGTAAAGTAAACAAATGGCTCAGTTCCCAACTAATTTGAAGGTTAAAAACACACGTACTATTATAACCTATTCCACATCAGCGAAAGAATTTTTAGCAAACTCGTGAACAAAGACATGTTCATTTGTTCAGATAGGGATAATTTTCGAGCAAAACCAAAAGGACGACTTATTTATGCTTACGAGTTAGTTCAAAATTCTCTCGCTATTGTGATTAAAAGATTATTAGATACTTTGTAAGTAAGCGCTTACATACCTGTGCTTTAATTAAATAAAGATGAATATTTTTTTGTTTTTAAGTAAAAATATTTAAAATAGAAAAAACTAAGTTTATGTCAAACTTCGCTACGCAATTTTTATATAAAAAGGGATCTCATTTATTCAAAACCTGATAATACTTCTATAAAATTTAAATATCTACACAAAAATATTTATTTGTGAACGGTATTTACTGGTATTGATAAATTTCAGGAGGGCGAATAGACCATGCGCACCACTACAACAATGCATATCGTGCACTGGATGAGACGCTTGCAATGGAATCAGCTCTTCTAGCTGCGTTACAAGTAACAGACTTTCGGGACACACTTTTCGTCGTTACTTCAGATCATTCACATGTCATGACGTTCGGCGGTCATGCGACACCTCGTGGCCATCCAATTTTAGGTAAGCATTTAGCCTTTGTGCTTAGTAAGCAATAAGTAATAGATTCAATTTCAACGGCCAAATATATAACTAGAGTAAATATATCAATATGCGTATGATTTAAAATCGGAAACCATTATAAACGATGATACCTATTATTCGAGCCATTTTTATAAGTTGAGAAGAATGTAACTAAAAACTTTTCATTTTCAGTTGTTACTTAAAAATAGTAATATTCCATTTTTTAACAATAGTTTTGCTTTAAATGTTTAGAATTGAAAAAACAACAAAAACAGAAATCATTTTTACCCTTAATCTGCAGTGAAGACGAATTAAGCACCCAAATTTAATAAAACTAAAGACCGAACAGTATTTAACACCTATATAAATGAAAATCAATCCTTATTAGATGGCTATATTTAGGTATTATATCGTCATTTATTATGCCTGGAGATGTAGAATTACTAACATAAAAATCATCCTTTTTTAAATACATATACATACATTGTCCTGAAAATAGGGGGACATGGCTTACAACAGATTTCTGGGCCCAAATTAAGAAGATTTAACTAATTTATCTTTATCTGAAAGTGCACCGTTTAGGCAATATTCTGCTTCAAAGTCCTTCTAAAAGAAAATAATTTTGCTTTTAATAACAAAACGTTTTTTTTTTCGATTTGAATGAAATTTGGTATGAGAGTCCATATAGATACAGTTCATCTTTTAAGATGGTATTTGTTATTATTAGTGAACCACAAGTGCATGAAACTTGAGTGTCACGACTAGGGAGTCACCAAGCCAAGCTACTTGGTTTGGGCTTGATGGATACAAAGCTTGGCATGGCTTAAAATCTTCAAGCTTTTTTAATGTTAGGCTTGGCTTGGGCTTGATGGATACAAAGCTTGGCTTGGCTTGAAATCTTCAAGCTTTAAACATTTTAGGCTTGGCTTGATTTTTAAGCTTTCTCAAGCTTTTTCAAGTCTTTCAAGCTTTATAGTGCTCATGCGCGAATTCATTTTCGCACGCACACATAATGGTTTTTATTTTATTTCTTTTACTTTCAAAATAGGTATATAATATATGGGCCTTGAAAAATTAAATTAAACCAGCAAGTAGTAGGGCTGTTCGGTATCAAGATTTGAATGTCAATATTCGATATGAATTAAATTAAATATATCGATGTAAACCGATAAACCCGATATATAGATGTATTTGTTATATCAATGTATCAATATATCGGGTGTACCAAAGTATTATCGTTGTTTTATTGTATTGTTGTAACTATGAATAAATCACGTTTTGTTTTACATAAATTGAATTTATAACTACCTAAAGATAAAATAAAACGGTAAAATATAAAAATATTGAAATGTACCCGTTATTTATCTGTTTTATTTTTGAGAGTAAACAGTCGACATTAATTTATTATTATTAAATAATTATCTTGCAATTTTTGTTACTTTTATAATTTTTATTGGCTGCATTCATTCAGGTAGGTTTATGCATTAGTTTGTCTTGACTTTATTGTATTTTATTTTAATAACTAAAATTAAAAGTATCTATGTTCATAATGCCATTTTCACTCGAAATGATTTCTCCAACAAACTGTTAAAGTTTGTTATAATATATAGTTCATATTTACCCGGTATAAATAAAAAATAATCGACTTCAAACACTCAAGAACAGTGTTCAAATAAATACATAATTTTGGAATGTTCAATGGGATGAAATTGATCTATTATTCTGTTATCCGTTTTGTATTTTAAATACCCACAGCTGGAAATCGTAAAACCCTATAGACGTGTATTTCCTCGAAATTTTGTTTGTTCATGAGATAAATACTTGCATCTTTCTATTTTTAACGCTATAAAATTCTATGGAAATCATGTTAGAAAAGTACATTATTTTCAATTGTCAAACAGCACATTAGCAAATATACTCAACGATACGGACATGTCATTATTATTGAAATTTGCGAATAAAAGCAGATTGGCACCTTCAAAACTAGTGATTATACATATATTTATTTGTTATTATTTCATTTATATAAAGAATAGAATGAAAACTTGAATCAAGGAAATAAAAGAGAATACACTCTTTGTCGAATTTCATTTTCATTGTATATTATACCTGCTTCAAATAGGGTCGTTTTATTAGGGGAAGAATGGGGACTGAGCGAGTGACCGGTTGTGCTAAAAATAGTATTGAAATATTTGTAAATATACATAAACAGAAACTTTCTCGTCTCTATAGTTCGGAAATACTTAAATAATAAAACTGGTCTGTCACTTAATTTACCTTGTGATGTTGAGTATATTATTATTTATTATAAATGCAACAAAATTATTTTTGTAGCAGTGCTATAAATAAAAATTATTTATTAAAGCTTGATGCTGCTTATACTCTATCCGTTTTAACTATAGAGTGGTGTGAAGATAGGTGCAGTTTGATTTTGGTTTTTGATTGGTTAATATCACGATATTATCCATCAAACAACAAGATGAAACTGCAACTATCTTCACACCACTCTATAGTTAAAACGGAAAGACCATGGTATTAAAAATCAAGATATTCTACTTAAATATTTAATGAATATTAATTAAGTATGTGCGAAATATAATCAGATACATTTAAAAATAGTTCTTTTAGTTTGGAAATCAAAGTTCTATACCTATGTAATGATTATATCATTTTTCATCATATATTTTAGATTAATGTAAACGATAAAATAGTACAATTAAATTATCATTGTGTATTTAAAAAAATTTCAATAACAATAAATTTATTTATTCTTGATTGTGTGCAAATTAAAGTGTGCGATTAGTAGGTTCAGGTTCAGATTGAGAAAATAAGTAGTCTTTGCATAAGGATGATGAAGGTCATACTTTCTTATTTACAAATTTTTGAAGCCAACTAATCTGTTGGAACCCTATTTCTTAGAAATTCACAAAACTGTGCCGACCGAAGCAAAATAAAAGTACGTTAGCACCATAAAGTTACGGTTTTGTCGACCTCGTCAACAATTCTTATGAAAAGCTTGAAAAAGCTTGTTTTCAATCAAGCTACTTGACAGTCGAAGGCTTGGCTTGGCTTGCAAATTCAAGCTTTTTTAAAAGTTAGGCTTGGCTTGGCTTGAGCTTGATGAAACAGAAGCTTGGCTTGGCTTGAAAAATCAAGCTTTTTTGAACGGTAGGCTTGGCTTGATTTTTCAAGCTTTTTCAAGCCAAGCCAAGCTTTCAAGCTTTAAGCCAAGCCCGTGAATCTCTAGTCACGACCATGATTAGACCATAACTTTTTAACGGCTAGGTCAATTACGTGAAATTATGGTTTTTCGTAAAGATACATTCAACAGTTAACTTTTATGTCTGCATAAGTTGTGATTTATCTAACGAAATAAATTTTATCTAGCAGTCTATTCAAATATCAAACAACTAAATTTTAATGACAGTAACAATAGACCTTTTCAATTTAAAGAGATAGAAGATATATGATATAGGATCTACGCATAGTAAGAACAAATGGCGGGAGTCATGGATACGCGCTTGTTATCATAAGATCCATGGCGTTTGTTGCTAAAAAGAAAATAAGAAAAGTCTTACGTAACTTTATATACTTCTTGAAAGAAGTTACAAAAGCTTTTATTGAAGCTGAAATGTCTAACGATGAAAATTTTCACCGAGATTACAGATATTTTAATGAATGCAATATTTTTGACGTTTCATTTGACAGCTTAACTGGCAGATGTTGGTGCCGTTTTACTTACTATTTGCAGCGACAGAAAGAGGTAGCTGTTAAATTGAAAACGTCTATTATTTATGGTTTGTCAAAAACTTCCTTTACCATATTTTAAAACTAGTAACATATCCGTTTGTTCGGCCTAATAATATACTGCCATTATTATAAGACGATTAAACGATATTAACTTACTCCTAAACAACATGAGAAGATTGACAACTCAATTGTTGCTATTATTAAAAATTAGTTATTTAACATTTAGATACATGAAATTTATATTAAAAATTAAACGGCGTAGTCATTTAGATTTTATTTTTTGTGTCTAAATCATTAGAGATATCACAACTTACGCAAAGACTGACAAGTTTACTATTTAAAGTATCTTTTCGAAAAACAATAATTTTATGTTATTGACGTTGCCATTAAAAAGTTATGGTCTAATAATGGTCGTTACACCAAAGTTTCATGCACTAGTTGTTCACTAACAATAATAAATACCATCTTAAAAGATGAAGTATATCTCTATGGATTGCCATACGAATTTTCATTCAAAAAAAAACAAAGCATTTCGTTATTATAAGCAAACTTATTTTTTTAGAAGGACTTTGTCGCAGAATACTGGCTAAACAGTGCAATTTCGGATAAAGGTAAGTTTAGAAAAATCCTTATTTTGGGCCCAGGAATTTGTGGTTAAGCCAAATCCTCCTATTTACAACACATCCTATACATAAGAGTAAATTTGACGTGTTCATAGATGTTTAAATGTAATGCTAATTCCAACTCCTCATCGAGTAACGTGACGAATAAAAATAGTATCCTCGAATACACTAGCAGTATGCCAAGTGAAAAGATTATTTTAGCCATCGTGATGGGGCAGCCAATAGCTTAGTTGATAAGAGCAACAGTCTGGCAAACTGAAGGTCTTGGGGTCGAATCCTAATGGCTGTCATGATCTTTACACAATTTATTTGTAATATATTTCTTGCGGCCTGTAACTGTCGTCTCATCCAGCACGCCTCTGATTGTAGTAAAAATCCGGCATATGACAAAACATGTACGCTTTATGAAAATGTCACTATTTCATGAAGATATTCTGTCTCTTTTGAGAATACCTACGTCCCAAAACTATCAGACATTTTGCAACTTCTGTCATATTGAAAATGTTTGTTTTCCGATTGCAGCAAACGTTGATATATTGCAAAGCAGCATTTCTATCGTTTGACAAGATTCAACAGAAATATGCATATTTCAATATCCCGAATATAATAATTTATATTAAAATGGGACTTTCTTTTGTATTTTTAACGTATGTTTAAATTAAATAATTAGAATTATAAGTTTTTATGCATCCCGAAAACAAGAAAGAACAATACTGGTATGTAAAGTGTTCAACATTAGGATTTCGAGAACTACACATAGGCATAAGAGACATGAATTCCATTGATTTGGATTAAAGTTTTCAAATTGAATTTTTGCTAAAAAAAATCATATGGTCACAAGACATTTCCAAAAAAGTATATTTTGCTGATTTTGAATATGAATTATAACTTCCAACTAGCTCGTCCGTAAAGCGTAGCTACCATCCTAATGAAGTTAATAACTATAATGTAACTGAATATAATGTAACATGGGACGCCCGCCGTCGCCGCCACTGTAAGCGAGTGTCTATTTATAGCAGTGACGTAATCGCGATAGTAGCCGGCCGATGTAAACAGACTGGTCGCGACGTGTTTAATTACTTCCGGTCGCCTGAACCTTTTGTGTTCATTGTTATTACGTGTTCGAATGTTCTCTCTATTTTAGAGCTCTCTGGAAGTTAATGGCAGCTGTATAAAAGGGACGCAGCTATGTTCGAGAGTTATTTACATACATAGTTACATTCAGAAATATAGAGACATTCACATAATGTTAGTGAGTTTGAGCAGCACAGCAGTATCGTGGTGAGCGTATGCAGTTGGTGTCGAGTAGTTACTCGGGAAGTTACTGGTATATTGGGATAGCTGTGGATGTAAATACTCGGTAGTGTTGACGAGTATTGGGAAGCTATAGTGTGCAAGAACAGTAACGGCGAGTCGGAAAGTTACTGGTATACCGGGATAGCTGTGAAAGAGAATACTCGGTAGTGTTGAAGAGTATTGGGAAGCTAGGTATATGGGGACAGTAACGGCAAGTGGAAGCTAATACTTGGCATTGGTGTTGAAGAATTCTGGCATACGGAAAGTCGGTGATACGGAGGCTGTGGAAGAGAGAGAGAAAGTTACATAAATAGACAGATAGTGAGGTAAAAGGTGTGACTTCTGTCCGAGCAGTTGAATATACAGACGCTGTTGAGTCAGTTGAGTATATAGACGCTGTGGAGGTCGGTAGGCGGACAGTTGAACATGATGTAAGTATATAGTGATATAAATATAGTGATATAAATATCGCGTAAACAGTTTACAAGAGTCTGCAACAGACCGGCAGTCTAAGATTGGAACGCGTAGTGAAATAAAAAATTTGTAATATCGTGGAAATAAATAGTAGTGTTAATTGGTTAAATAAATAGTGTTAGTGTTATATAGTTAATTATAGTTTTAATCTTAATTAGATTTTAATAATTGTTTAATATAAGTAATAGTAACTTTCATTATAGTTTAATAAACACTTAATTTTAATTAGTAATAATTGTCTAATATTTACACTTCACCCAGATAAATAAAAACGTTACAATAACAACACCAGAGGTTGAATATATGAAGTACCGTTTACATGTCCATTAAATGGCATTTAATTTAATATTACCAGTGTAGCATTACATGGCATTCGTATTTCAAAATTTAAATATTTGTCCGTTATTTGCACGGTTTTTTTTTAATGAAGACATGCATTGCATGTAATCTTTATGGTCCACTATGGAGTCCGCTACCTGATCTGAGTGGCCTGTATAGTAAAATAATCTTACTGTTAAAAGCAACAGAGTCAATTTTGCTGACTATAGAAACTTTCCAGCGAAGTAATATGGCTACCGGCTGGCAGCATACTACATATCAAGTGGTCTCAAAATAAAAGTGTTAAACCTTGAGACGAAACATATGTAGATAAAGACAGACACCGCATTCCCTACTAACGATTCAAGATAAGCGATACGCTAACTGATGGTAGATACTTGAACTACTCTAGGAAGGCATGCCCGTTTTGCGTTGTGTTTACGTTGCAAAGTTAAGTGTCGGTTGTAGGTATTATATTAAATAAATCTATAAAATCAGTAAACGACGAATAGGCCATGACAGTCACATACATATAAATATTTTTCCTAAAAAAAGAGAAAGAAATATCAATATAACCTCAAACGTTGGTGTATCTTTAACCTTTAGATGGTTTAAGACTTGGAAATATGTGCTAAAGTCTGGAAAAACTATTTCCAAATATCTATATGCGAATTCGTTCGTGGCATTGTAAGGACAGTGATTATATATTACCAGGTAATTTCCGTATTTTTAATTGTACGCACATGTCAAACGAAAGCATTTAAAAAAGGATTCTGTGTCGTGTCTTAATTTGCCATCAACAGTAATTAATTTTATAAAATAATCAATACCACCTTTCACAATAAATAATGCTGATATATCCCAACTAACACAAAAAGCGTTATAAAGATTTTGAGAACAGCTATAGAGCCATCTTATAAGAATTAAAGTTATAATAAGAAACTGTAAAAACATTTAATAAACAAT
The DNA here is from genome assembly GCA_963082715.1 of Harpalus rubripes. NCBI lineage: Eukaryota > Metazoa > Arthropoda > Insecta > Coleoptera > Carabidae > Harpalus > Harpalus rubripes. The sequence goes on along the minus strand of OY720455.1, from coordinate 35,821,583 downwards.
AATACAGCAGCTAAACCTCCTAAATAGGCGCAGGTTTATAAAACTATACTATTATATTAAAGCAAGGAACATAACCACTTTGCAGCTAAAAAGCACTTTTTGGTTACGTTCTTACAGCCGTTATGAATAATTTAATAAAACCTTTATTAAGCAACGTACAAGTACTTTATAACAGTAACCTTTAACAGTTTAACGAAAGCAAAAATGTTGCGGTTATAACTTATAGTTTTATTATTTAACACATGTTGGTAAATTGCTTCCAGAGTTGTATTTTGCAGTGTGAATTACTATATAGTTGTTGTACTACACAATGTTAACGTGATTCATGGTTTTATAGATATTTTACAGTTATTATATGAACGACTTGATGGTGTGCTTAAGTATCTTGGATATGTAACATGTAGAAATAAATGAATATAAAAATAATGCATACTGTAAAAATAAATTCAGGAACAGTAATTTTATTGCGAGAAAAAGTTTTCTGTTGAAACCTAGGTTGATACTTCGAATTAATTAATGCGCCATATATTCTCTACTGTTTAATAAATGTTTATAAAATTAAAAAAATGAAAATTAGAAATTATAATTTACAAAAATATCATCATATATTTTATCAATATATAAGAAATATCTGTGCAATATATCATGTTACGAAAAATGTTTTTATCATCATTATTTAAATGTTTTTCTCAAATATTATTCGATTACCCAAAATGGCGTCCTACTGAATTTAAAAATAAGAAACAAATATGTCTGACTTAACGTTTCTACTTTTCGAACATTTATATAACTTTTATACAAACATTTCTATAATACTTACTTTATACAAGAAATTGATGTAAGTATTATAAAACATATTGGTTTTATAGTAACTTCTCTGACTGCAATCTATATTGTATTGATAATAGAGGGTATTAATAAAATAATATTTTGACATGATGTATTAAATTTATTGTATTGGCGATTGTAAAAAGCAATATGACATCTGGTGATATTTTGCGGAACTAAAATTTTATCCAGAAATATTGAAAGTGTTTTTCCATAAATACCATTCTAATGCATCGATTTGAGAAAATAACTTTAATTTTAAAATATAAAAACAAACTGGATGTCAAAAGATTCAAAATATATAATGCCCGCTGACTTTTTCAAATATTGGTAACATAATTTGACATTGCCGATAAATTCATATTAATTTTTTTCCGTGGAAGATAATTTTGATTATAATCAGAACTTTTTCATGTCACGTGACATTTAATCATTCTGGATTAAATATTTATATAACTTAGTTTTAGAAATATTATGTATTAATAATATAGATTTGAATACAAAAGAATTTATTAAATGTTAAATTATCCTATCAAAGTTAGTTACTTTTAAAGCCATTTTGGCGCTGCGATCTTATGTTCAACCGCCGATTACTTTTATATAACTATTATGCAGCAGCTAAATGACAATATTATTATAAAATTGGCGTTACAGACACTACATGCCTTTGTTACTTGCTGCGCAGAATTTTATTCAGCACATATATCAATATTGCTTTAGAACTATTGCTACGTATAGTATTATAGATTTGGCGTTTAGTTAATTCATAAAATGTGTAAAATTGTACAAACTATTGAGAAAGGAAAACAACAATTAAGTATCGGTCCAGCGACATGGGAAAGCGAAGGGATTTTATATTGGCCCAAAAACAGGCCTGATAAACTTGTAAAGGAGCCAAAATCAACACATTGGTTATTAATATTGCTTTGTTAATACATTTTCTTCCAATTAGAAATTTCCATGATTTTATATGGTTCTTCACTTGCCCTGAGACACAACACTTCTTTTCGAGTAATGTGAATTTTTTTATTTATAATTGACACCACTCTTGCCTTTTCATCTCAAAAAAAATCTTTTAGGGCCAGTATTTCCATCTCCGGATAAAGTTCAGGATAACTATTCGTCAGATAAATGATAAAATATCGCATCGAAATAAGAGCACAAATGAGGTAAATTATATTGAATGTCATTTCTTGATGCGATATTGTTCATTTATCTGACAGATAAGTTATCCAGCACTTTATCCGAAGATGGAAATACCGGTCCTTAGTCCAACAAAGGTTTTTTAAAACCCATTTAGTTTAAGTTTTTAAAGTAATTATAAAATATCTGTATAAAAGAATTTACCGATGTGATTATATAGAAAATCTATAAAATGATTTATAAAGTATCTTTATAAAGGTTTATAACACCATAGTATAAACTTATTATACAGATAATAGAAAACTTTATTAATATTTTATTAATAGTGCTTAAATGACAGTTATACACCTTAAACGTGCTTTTGGCAGGTTAAATATTTGTAAAAGTTGCAATTAAAGTAATTATAAAATATTTAAAGAAACACTACAAAACTTATTTATAAATTTGCTGTAAGAACATTCTTATTACATTCTTATGCAACCAATCAGTACATAAAACTTATTTATTTCACTTAAAACCTCTATATAACAAAATTATCTTAATTTCAGCAATTATAAATTACTTACATAATAATTTGGTTTTTCTGGAGACTAAGTGTGCTAGTTGGGATGTTTGCACTTCTTACTGGATCCGGCTTTATAGTATAGGAACAATTAGCACCACGTACTTATTAATAAATTATTATTTTCAACTGCTAAATAAACTTTCAATTCATGTGGAGAAGTCAGGGTCAAGAATAATATATACGCAGCAATCTTTTCGCTAATATTTAAAAAGATAACATTACACTTGTTTAGATTTTAGATACTACAATATTTGTGAAATAGGGTGTAGCCACTGAACTCAATATTATATTACTGGAAAGCACCATGATGCGAGAATCCTATAGTAACAAAGCCGGCCGACCGCGATTGCAACACGGGGGTTTTCCCTCCTTTGCGCACTGGCACATCAGCCCTACATTCTGTATAAAAATTAAATAAAACAAAATTAACTCGCAATATGGGAAAGGGTTATTGCATATATAGTTGTAAATCCGAATAGAGTACATTCTTGAATTTTTTTTCTTCAGGTAATCAGATTTTTACTTCAAATGATAGAAATTGATATCAAAATCTAGGTATTTATTTATAAAATAATTTTTTGTAGGTTTTTTAAATAAATAATGTTTCCAACCATTTTGACTCCAATACAAGAGAAAATGGAAGTAAAATATTACTTAATATCGTCAATAAGAATAAAAATAACAGTATTGAAAGTACGTTAACTATTTGACATATGTCAATACAAATATTTTTTTAACCCAGAATGTATTAAACAAAGACGAAAAAACCCCACGTCATGCTTTTTCTTTTCGCACAATGTGAAGCTAACGACGCATTTCAGTAGTATATATTGAGTTCAGTGCGTGTAGCATCTAAATATTTGAAAAGCTGTACAATACTTAATTTCATCGCTGAATAATATGTACAAAAAAACACATAAAATAAACACTATTTGCCAGCTATGCTTTGTTTTGATGCTAGTCTTTGCTTGGGCAGTGATTTGGTGGGGATAAGAGGGAGCCAAGCTTTTATTTTGTACTACAGCGTGTTATCTACTCCATTTTATTATTTGAAAGTATTGCAAATGAAACCCGCATTTTACCTAGCTGGGTTGCCACATTAATTAAAATAGTTACTTTAGAACAAATGGTAACATCAATGTTAGTGATTAAAAAATACTGGAAGATTGGCAGTGTTATTATGTGTAACGCGATTTCGAAAATACAAATATTTTATTATTTCAAAATTCAAATATTATATGAATTTATGCTTATGTTACGCTTGCACACAATCATTCAAAAATGTTTAGTACAACAATGTATCATTATAGAAGTATACAGGATGTTTCAATAAGCTTGATCACTCTTGGTATCTTTTTTATTTTAAGAGATACAAGGTTCATTAAATCAGCAAATTTGTGCCATTTTTATTTAGTAAAAATATAATACTATTATTAACTTACATACGTTCCGTTTCAAATAATAATAGGGTTGTTAAAACATATTACCAAATCAGTTGTGAATTGTCCGACGCAGGCATAGTATTCACGTGGTGTTCCAACATACAACAAACTGGACTTTTTCTAAAGTTGCAATTTTGCTTGGTTTTCAGTAATTTTATTGTTTTATACAGGATTTTATCAAATATCATTGCTATGATATATTTAAGTGAAGAAAGTTATATTCAGCTGTAACAATTAAGTGATACCTAATAAGTATGACGATATGGAGCAGTATATTTATAAATTATCTTTTAACGTCGTCTGTCGTTTTTTAAAATTATTTATTCTAACTTAAAATCACAGACTGACAGTTAACAATCCTGAATCCGTTACAACAAACCTTGAACTGACAAATAGGTCCAGATTTGTCTGCGTCGACGCATGCGCATATTACCATTTTGAGCAGGTTCAGAACTAATCCGAAATCGCTTGTAGGAACACCGAACAATACAATAAACAAAGTTATTGTCAATACAATAATACGTATAGTAGAATTAAGATGAATGTAAGTGCTATTTTTTATTTGATTTTTAATCATGGAAAGAAAGAAAAGAATTCTAGCCGGCGGGATTTGAACCCACGATCTTAACATTTGTACTGTTATGTGTTACCAACTACACCACGGCTGGGCTACAAATCCGCCAGTCTATACAATCTTTTTTTATGTTATATTCTCATAGACTATGTATGAGACCCGCATCACATGTTAGGTGTGGGGTATATCTAAACTACCACTACGTTTAAACACCTGTGAATTGTCAAACATTCGCACAACCTTATCAGGAATGTATTGCAAATAGTAGAATTAAGATGAATGTAAGTGCTATTTTTTATTTGATTTTTAATCAAGGAAAGAAAGAAAAGAATGCTAGCCGGCGGGATTTGAACCCACGATCTTAACATTTGTACTGTTATGTGTTACCAACTACACCACGGCTGGGCTACAAATCCGCCAGTCTATACAATCTTTTCTTAAGTTATATTCTCATAGACTATGTATGAGACCCGCATCGCATGTTAGGTGTGGGGTATATCTAAACTACCACTACGTTTAAACACCTGTGAATTGTCAAACATTCGCACAACCTTATCAGGAATGTATTGCAAATAGTAGAATTAAGATGAATGTAAGTGCTATTTTTTATTTGATTTTTAATCAAGGAAAGAAAGAAAAGAATGCTAGCCGGCGGGATTTGAACCCACGATCTTAACATTTGTACTGTTATGTGTTACCAACTACACCACGGCTGGGCTACAAATCCGCCAGTCTATACAATCTTTTCTTAAGTTATATTCTCATAGACTATGTATGAGACCCGCATCACATGTTAGGTGTGGGGTATATCTAAACTACCACTACGTTTAAACACCTGTGAATTGTCAAACATTCGCACAACCTTATCAGGAATGTATTGCAAATAGTAGAATTAAGATGAATGTAAGTGCTATTTTTTTATTTGATTTTTAATCGAGGAATGAAAGAAAAGAATGCTAGCCGGCGGGATTTGAACCCACGATCTTTCTTTCCTTGATTAACAATAATACGTATTTATGATACAAGTGTGTGAAGACAGGTTTTTATGCATGAGTTGCAAAGTTGCAGCGAATGCACAAAAGCTCTTCACATATGTGTATCATACAAGATTTTATCTACGAACTATTTCGAAAAAAAAAATTAAAATACAATTTATTATATTTTATTTGATATCAATAATGAATGAATTTATTTTGTTATCTTAACGTTAATTGTTAAATTAGACAATGGTGGATTTCCATCCACCATGACGTTTAACTGCAATAATATCTAGGGATTCATGAAGCCAAGCTACTTGGTTTGAAATAAAAAAGCTTGGCATGGCTTGGCTTGAAACTTCAAGCTTTTTTTAATGTTAGGCTTGGCTTGGACTTGATGGAAACAAAGCTTGGCTTGGCTTAAAAACTTCAAGCTTTAAATATTATAGGCTTGGCTTGATTTTCAAGCTTTATCAAGCTTATCCAAGCCTTTTCAAGCTATTTCAAGCTTTTTCAAGCTTTTCAAGCTTTATAAATGCTCATGCGCACAGTAGGTATATGGGTCTTGAAAACTAGTAGTAGCTGTTCGGTATCAAGATTTTAATATAAATATTCCATGTGAATTAAATTAAATATATCGATATACCGATAAATCCGATATATCGATGTATTGGAATACTGATGTATCAATATATTAATATGTTATGTTGATATTTCATTGTATCATAATGATATATAAATCACGTTTTGTTTTACATAAATTTATTGTAAATACAATTGAAAAATATCTTCTTATGCGTAAAGATAAATAAAACGATAAAATAAAATTTATGCAACTTACCTCAAGTGTTTTTCTTTGTAATTATTAAAATATAAAAATATTGAGAAGTATATTCCATTCATTTTTTAATTTTTGAGGATAAAAAATCAACATAAATTTAAGACCTTTTATTAAATACTTACCCTTAAATTTTTTTTTATTATTATTTTCGTTGACTGCATTCATTCAAGTAGACATATGCATTAGTATTAGACTTTATTTTATTTTAATAATAAAAATTAATAGGACTTAAGTTTATAATGCTATTTTTACACGAAGTGACCTCTCAACAAACTGTTAGAGTTTGTCATACTATATAGTTCATATTCACACTGTATAAATAAAAAAAAACTCAATACTCCAAATACTCAAGAACAGTGTTCAAATAAATACTTTGGAATGTACAATGCGATGAAAATGACCTGAGGCTGATCTTTTATACCTACTTCCAATGCATCTGGAAATCATAAAACCCTACAGATGGAAATTTCCATGAAATTTTGTTTGTTCATGACATTAATACCTACTCGCCTCTTATGAAATTTCTACTGATTTTTGAGTACAGAAGCAAGTTAAATAAATAAATATAATTACAGTAATTATGTCCAAATTCAAATAGCAGAAAAGTAAATACCCCTAATGATACGGATGTGTCGTTATTACTGAAATTTGTGAATAAAAGCAAATTAAAAACCCTCAGAATTAGGTAGGTAATAAGCCGTGATTAAATATTGTATCAAGATAGTATTTAAAAGAGATGCTCTCTTTGTCAGTACAATGTTATTGTCTATTATATCTGTCACAGACAAGATCGGTTTATTAGGGATACATTAGGGGTTGAGCTAAAAATAGCATTAAAAATCTTTGAATATATATATATATATATCCACAAACAGAAATTGTCTCGTCTCTATGATTCGGAAATACCAGAATAACAAAACTTTGTACAAAATGCAACTTTAAAATGCAATAATAATTATCATCATATGTAGTCTGTCACTCAATTTACCTTGCGATGTGGAGTATATTATTTTTTCTTATAATTTTTATTCTGCAGCAAAATTATCTATTTGTAGCATTCCAATGAATACGTGTAATAAATGTTATGTGTTGAAGCTTGATGCTTGGTATTTAAAATCAAGTTAGTTCAAATTTAAATGAATATTGATTATGCTCTATCCGTTTTAACTATAGAGTGGTGGTAAGATAGTTGCAGTTTGATCTTGTATTTTGATTGGATAATATCCCGATATTATCCAATCAAACAACAAGATCAAACTGCACCTATCTTTCCACCACTCTATAGTTAAAACAGAGTGCAGGTTTATGTGAAATGTAATCAGATTTGCAATAAATTTTGTATTATCATTTTTCATCATACATTTTATATTAATGTAGGTAAAGGATAAAACAAGAAAATTATATTATCATTTATCTTTAGGTATTTAAACTTTTTCAACATTTTGTAAATTTATTTTGTATACTTGATTGTGTGCGCGAACTACAATGTGCGATTAGTTGGTTCAAATTGAGAAAATAAGTGGCCTTTGCATAATAAGAATGATGAAGCTTACTAGCCTGGCAGGTCATGAAGGCTGTTTTTTTTGGGAACTCCAATTCTTAGAAATTCGCAAAAATGCGCCGAAGCAATGAGAAAGTACGTTACCACTGAAGTGATTATGTTAATTTGTATTAAATTAAATGAAATTGGACAGCAGCGTTTTGAAGTACATATCAACGATTTTATTTATTTTTCTACAATATCTACTTCCCTAGTTACAATCAATATTTTTTTAAATGTAGTGGGCTAATGTACCCACAGTACCCCCCTTCCAGTGAGGTTCGGCTCGGCAAATGTCGATGATTGCGTGTTCATTAAGTACGTAGGCTGGCTTCAATGTGTCGACAGAGACTGTCACATCACGGCCGTTTATACAAACCGTGTAAGTTTTGTCGCCACGGGATTTCACGGGATATGGTCCGTCGTAGGGATGTTGAAGACTATTCTTCACGGTGTCGTGGCGAACGAAAACTTGTTTGGCCGTAGGTAGGTCTTTAAATATGAAGGTTTTCTTTTCGCCGTGCCGATTGGGACTTCTAGGACGCAGCTGTTGTAAGTGATGTCGCAGATCTCTTATGAAGTCAGCGGAGTTGGCATCGTATTCGTTGGAAGATCTCTTCACAAGAAATTCGCCAGGAAGTCTTAGTGGCTCGCCTTAAACCAACTCTGCTGCTGAGGCTTCAATGTCTTCTTTAACAGCTGCCCGTATTCCCAACACAATGGTTGGAAGAATTTCGGTCCAACGGTTGTTCTGATGACACCTGATTGCAGCCTTCAGTTGACGGTGGAATCGTTCTACCAAACCATTAGCAGCCGGGTGATAGGCTGTTGTTCGAAGATGAGTCGTACCTGTCAAGCGATTCAAGTGCTTGAAAAGGTACGACTCGAACTGTCTGCCTTGATCTGTCGTAACTCGCAGTGGAGTCCCGAAACGACAAATCCAGTTACTATAGAAGGCTCGTGCAACGGTCTCTGCTTCTTGGTTTGGCAAGGGGATTGCTTCTGGCCATCGTGTATACCTGTCAACACACGTAAGGCAATATTTACAATTTTGCGACGGTGGCATGTCAACGATGTCCAGGTGCACATGCTCAAATCTTGCTGTAGGAGGCATGAATGTTCCTATGGGGGTAATGACGTGACGAGTAACTTTTGCTCGCTGACAGCTCATACAGGCTCGTGCCCATCGCCTGCAGTCGGCTTGCATCGATGGCCAGACGTAGCGTTGAGCTATCGCCTTGGCCGAGGCTTTCACACCAGGATGCGACAGATGATGGACGGTGTCGAATGCAGCTCTTCTGAATCCAGTAGGCACAAATGGTCTAGCTGCCGAACTTAAAATATCGCAGTAAATCCATGTCTGCGAACCTGGTAGCTGGACTTTCTTCAGCATTAGACTGGATTCTTCTCCAAGATATTTCTGAAGCTCGAGGTCTGTATTTTGAGTGGCAGCTAATGCTTCAAAATCGAGAGTCTTAAGAGATTATATTCGCGACAGCGCATCGGCGACAACATTGTATTCTCCTGCTAGATGGCGAATATCTGTAGAAAACTGACCGATGAAATCTAAGTATCGAAACTGACGTGATCAGATTTTTTTGAAAAAGCATAGGTTATTGGTTTATGGTCTGTATAAATGGTAAATGTTCTTCCTTCAATCATATGTCTGAAGTACTTCACCGCTTGATAGATAGCAAGAAGTTCTCTATCATAGGCACCGTACTTCTGTTCAGCTGTACTTATCTTTTTTGAAAATAATGCTAGGGGTTCCCAGATGTTGTCGATGCGCTAAATCTATTGTGGAAAAGATTATTTTTCCACGAAAGGTGTGTTCGAAATCATGAATATGGCGCACTGGATAACGGTCGGAGCATATTCGGGCATTCAGGCGACGATAGTCTGCACAAGGCCTCCAGTGGTCCTCACTCTTTGGGACCATGTGTAGCGGAGAAGACCAGCAACTCTCCGATGGACGTGTAATGCCCATTTTCTGCATAGTCTCGAATTCTTGCTTCGCTGCTCTCAGACGATCTGGCGCTAGTCGCCGTAGCTCCTCTGCTACTGGAGGTCCTAGTGTAGTGCGGATATGATGTTGTGTCTGGTGCTTCATTTTCCTAGGACCACCTTCTGGTCGAGTGATCTCTGGAAACCTATGATGTAGGGCATGAAATTCTGAAACACTAGAAATTGTCTTTATCGAATCTATTTGACAGTTGACACTTTGTCCTTTTGTCGTCAGTGTTGTTTTTAAGTCTATCAGTCTTTTATTTCTTACACCTACAAGGAGTTCATAAAAAGCTAAAAAGTCCACACCGATGATTGGCCTTGCTACGTCAGCAATCACGAATGTCCACATAAAGTCTCGACGTAATCCTAAATCTAAAACTAAATTAATTGTACCGAATGTCGCGATAGACGTACCGTTTGCCGCGGTAAGCTCGTATGCCGATTTCACTCGCGGATGTCGCGTACGAATATGGGGATATACTCACAAGTCGGCACCAGTGTCTACAAGAAACTCGACTCGCGTTTTCTTATCTGTCACAAAAATTCGGCGTGACATCGGACTTACGTCGCTGGCCGTCATCAACGACTGCCCTGTTCGTTTCCCGCCGGTGTTGGTCGCTGGTAGCTGCATGGAGACTTACATCTTCTCGCCTTCGCGCCAAACTGCTGGTGGTACCAACAGTTAACGGATTCTTCATTTCTTCTGCGAGAGTTACTTCTTGGACGGGAACGAGACCGTTGTCTAAAGCGTTGTCTATTTTGTTGAAAAGAGACACTTTCTCTGACAGGCCAGCAATTTCTTTGCTCAGAAGTTCTATCTCCTTTACAGAGGAAGACGATGACATTGACGTCTCTGAAATGATGGGGGCCGGACTGATGGATTCGACTATAGCGTCTGCAAGCCATGCCACGTCATCTAAAGCTGCCTTCTTTTGTGTGGCTAAAATTGCTTGCATGTTCTACGGAAGACGTCCTAACCACAGTGTCCTGAGAAGATCGTCTGAAACAGTTGAGCCGGCAAGGCTTCGTAGACGTCGTAAAAATTGGGATGGGCGGCTGTCACCCATCTCTTCAGGTTCGAGCAGTCTACGCGTCTTCTGCTCCTGCGATGCACTCAAACATGTCTTCAAAGCTGCTGCCGATGCGGTGTACGGATTTTCCGGAGGATTCATAATTATATCGCGCACTTCACTTACCGCGCGTGTATCGAGGGTTGTCACGATATAGTCATATTTTTTTTCTTCACATCTCCGGATCTTCGGAGTTAAATGGCGGTAATTTAACAGCGACGCGGTTTACCTTGGTTTGGGCCATTTAAAAATTTTGTATATCAAGTCCGAAAAAAGATTAGAAATTTTGTACGTACCGTTTAAATCGTTCACTCACTTCACAGTCCAACCGTTTATCACGTCGAAATCACCAATTTTGAAGTGATTATCTTAATTTGTATTAAATTAAATGAAATTGGACAGCAGCGTTTTGAAGTACATATCAACGATTTTATTTATTTTTCTACAATATCTATTTCCCTAGTTACAATCAATATTTTTTTAAATGTAGTGGGCTAATGCACCCACACCACCATAAAATTTCGGTTTTGTCGACCTCGACAATATTTCTTAAGAAAAGCTTGAAAATGCTTGTTTTCAACCAAGCTACTTGACAGTCGAAGGCTTGGTTTGGCTTGAAAATTCAAGCTTTTTTAAATGTTAGGCTTGGTTTGGCTTGGGCTTGGTGGAACAGAAGCTTGGCTTGGCTTGAAAAGTGGCGCTTTTTTGAACGGCAGGCTTGGCTTGAAAAGTCAAGCTTTTTTGAACGGCAGGCTTGGCTTGATTTTTCAAGCTTTTTCAAAACCAAGCCAAGCTTTCAAACTTCAAGCCAAACCCGTGAATCTCTAGTAATATCTGCCCCGAGTCTGCTAATAAGGAAACAGATGATCGTCTAAAACAATGTCTTGTAGAAAACTTGGACTTTTATCCTTGACGTCAACAACGGTAAAAGTTCTAGGAATTTTATTTTTCCATTCTTGTATAGTTACTATCATCGCATTTCCAGCATCTTGAAAATCATCCGTTAAAATATCCGCCAACTCATGTCGACGGCATGCCCCCGAAGTACCAAAGATTGCCACAACTTAAAAAGTTATTTTTTGTACATATTATATATTTGATATGTGTTTTTCGTTACCTTACCTTCATCATTAGAAATTTACTGTCTGGGGCGTCACAGATAAATTTTTCTATATCTTGAAGAGTAAATATTTTCGACTTCTTAGGTCGATGATTTTCTGACGTACGTTTTAAAAACGTAATTAGTTTGGTAAATTTACTTATGCCAATATTTTTATTTAAATTAAAAGTCGCTTTGAACATAGAGTAATGTGACCACAAAGTCGACGTCTTGCAACTTGCAACTACTACACTTTTTTGAACAAACTGTACAATACACTATGCTAACAACCATAATAGGTACAATCTATCGGTGTCAGAAATCTTCCTACTTCTTCTAATAGAACCTCAATGATCGTTCTGGTGCGTCAAAAAAATCTGAATATTCCTACGAATCATTCCAACTTGAGAGCTGGAAGCGCTAGTAGGAAGATATATAGAGTGGAAATAAATTCAATATTTTACCAGCCGACTGTCCCGCGTACCTTTCTCTTACATTTGTGGATGTTCAGATTAGACTGTGCTCAACAAAAATACCTCCTTTACATTTTTATTGTTTAATATATTTTCATATAATTATAATCTCTGTAATATTTGCATAATAACATTTTGAAGATCCAAAATAAATATACAAAATTATCTTTAGTTGTTAACTAACAATAACACATAACCACTGCCACTGTTCTATCGTATTTATTTTTTACTTGACAGTTATTTGCTATTGCTTTAAGAATATTCTTATTCTAGTAGGAATATTTCTGACACCGAAAGAACGTACCTATTGAAATAAACAGGGAATTAAAATTAATGGACCTGAAAACAAAATGGTTGTCTTGGATTGCGTTCAGTATCTCATTTTGAGAACAATGTAGTGTTACCAATTCATAGAATAGTGATAAAATTATTTAATCTATAAAAATTGTCATATTTTGAAAAAAAAAATAGTATGTTGAAAATTTATTGTACAAAATATAAAAATTTTATACAATGCCTTATTAGCTGTTATTATGTTAAAATATGCTGTTGGCACCAGGTTTTATGAATGCAACCATCTTGTCAAATTTTACACATGCGTTTCGCTTGTCATTAGATATTGTATAATTATGAAAGTCCCATTTAAAATGTATTGGTCTTTTACGCACGATTTGGATTATTTCACACACGATTTCTATATTGATACTGTTCACATACTATAATGTGGGTATTAATGTGTTCATTATAGACTGTGAGTCGCAACATTTAACTTCGCACTATTTTTTGGAAAACAGAAGCTCCTCTAAAATTGCCTCTCAAAGGTAATCAAAAAGTTTCATTTCTAATCGAAGTAGTAACATTAAAGTTTTGGAGATAGAAGAGGTAATTTCTGTTAAAACTCATTTTTCACTGGCTTATATCTCAGAAATGATTGAAGTTCGGACGCAAGTTGATTAAGCTTTTTTTTACTTATTTCGATCAGTACCATATTATACCCTTAAGTTTGTACCCGAAGTTGTGAAACACCTGTATAAAATTATCTATTTATTAATTTTTTCTGTATCTCTTATTCTGATAGATACGAGGTAATTTCAAACTGAGCGACAACAGTATATTGTTGAACAAATATACCAAGTTTTAATTTTTACACGAGAGTGAAGTGAAACCAGGCTTCACGACAATATTTTGCCTACAGTGTTAAACATCTCTCAATATCAAATGTTAATGTTACAAAACAATCGCAAATAACTTATAAAAAAATTATTCTTGCCAAAAAGTATAAAAAATATTATTGGCGTAGTGTTTATAATACACTCTACCAGCCCGATTCACAAAAAAGATTAAGCTAATCCTTAGTTTTGGATTAGCGACTTTTAGTCTAATTTTGACAGTTTATTTCTAAAAATCTAGTCTAATCCAATCCAAATAACTACCTTCTTTGATAATACAATGAAGATTAAATTTTAAATACCGGGAAAGAATAGAATTCACTAATCCAAAAATAAGGATTAGCTTAAACTTTTTTGTGAATCGGGCTGTATAAGAAATACATTTCATTTTACAAAACGCTATTAAAAGTCAAACTTCATGTACTAAAATCCAATTTATGAATGAAACTACTACACTTTATGTACGGAAATAGAAAAAGAAACCCCTTCCTGTAGCGCGTAGCTCAAAAACAAAATACGATAGAAAATTCTTGCGATATCTATTAAATTTGATTAAATTTTTTTTACTATTAAATGGTTTTGATCTATTATCAATATTACTTGAGATATCTTATGAAAATTAGATATTTTGTACAACTGTCAAATTTGAAATTTTCCTTGTTTATAGAATGTGCAAGAATTTTGTATAGGTATATGTGTATTATATTTGCGTTTATTTGTTGTCATATAATGAACTAAATATTTAAATTTGAGTTTTACACTCCATTACTTTGGTTTATATTTAATTAATGAATAACATACTGCAGTAATTAATTTAAAATTGATTTTATTTTACATTGTGTTCATATTAATTCACCAACAAAATTTTCTAGAATAATATTGCATGGACATAAATTAAAAGTACAATATTCATTGAAAGTAGTGGTGGGACGAGTATTGTGTTTAACATTGAATGTCAAATAATTAATGTAATAGGGTAATAAATTCTTTAAAATGTAATGTTTTCCAGTAGGTTCGCTTGCTAAATTCAAACAGTTAAATTGTATTGCACAAACTATTGAACACTGTGGTCATAAATCAATTAAACCTCTGACTCATGGACCGCAAACACAGTGTAAAGGCCTTCATTGTTTTCAGTGAAATATGACAACACATATTTTCTAGACAATTGAATTCGCTACCAAACAGAGTGTTATTCATATTTACTTCACTGGCGTTTTTATGTGGCGTAATATTGAATGTTACAAAAATACGATTTCAGCTAGCACCGAATGTTCAATTTGTAACATGCTAACGTAAAATAAATTACTGTATTTCAAATATAATTAATAATGCTACAGTGTGCTTTATGGATATAATTTAATATAGGCACTAAGTTCTGACAAATTAATTATTGCAATTTAAGGAACCGGGTTCGATCCCGACCGACGCCAAATATTTCGAATTTTAAATATCACAAAATTGACTCCTGTGGTGTACTCTCCACGCCAGCATTGAGTGTCCGTGAGATGACGCGTGGTAAACGTTCGCACGGTACAAATATGTCATCATCAATATCGAATTCTATGTACAAAGCAGATTGGCACAACCAGCAATGGGTAGTATGCCGTGATGATAAATTTATTTATTTATTTAGGTATACGTGTCAAAAAATTTAATTCCGCAAATTGTTTTTTCTTAAACGAAAACTATTTGGTTAAACTAATAGTGTAATAACCTTTCTTATATATTTATTGTGTAACGAAAATATGATTGAAAAATAGCTTCATATTTTATTATAAAGTTAGTTTAGGTTTAAGAAAATAAAATTAAAAATTATTCTTAACTTAAAAATGAATTAAATTAAAAAGTAGGACTACTCAACACTCATGTCAACCACGCCGAAGATCTTAAAGACTTTAAGGAGTTTTGAGGAGTACTAGGATTGTATAATTGGTGCGGATTTACAATAACGGAAATGGAATTTTTTCGTTAGGAATATGCAAGGATGTCGTATGTCGTATGAACAAAAGAGAAAAGGTTTCCTAGGTTTTATATTAAAACTAGACACCATAAAACTGTAGTAACTATTAAAGTTTAAAAAAGTTATTAGTTTTTAAAATAATCTAGTTTTTTATGCAATTTCCTCATCTCTATATCTACGTCACATATTTACTCTATTCCAAATTCTTACTTCTTTCAAGCCTTCTGATGCTGCTTGGATGTTTGTGACTGTCCTTTCTTCATCTCATTTCCATCAACGCACCGCAAATTAGTAAAATAATCCAAAATATAAGTTAAAAACTGACTCATCCCCATCAATATTAATTGTAATACTTGTAATAAGTTAAATACAATAAAGAATCCATGTATATTTTCAATTATTGCGCACAATAGTTATTTGAATATAAATATATATTTATATTTATACACAGGTATATACTCCTATTTTTTTAAGTGCTAAAAAAGATCAATTTATGTGACATCAATTATTAGCGCGAAGTCCACTGTTTGAGAACAAAATCGACGACACAGAATATTAAAAAAATTATTACGGCTTAATGTATAACAATAAAGACTTTTTAAAACTACAAATCGCATTCTGTTTAGATAAAGTGTAATCAAAAATTATTTTAAAAATTGTGTAGGGGAGGTCCCCATTGCTTACGTTGTTTTGGTTTGAAACATAATTTTAAAATATTGTGAGAGAAATTATAATAAAGAACATAATTTTAATTTTGGTAGCCCGAATCAGAATTCACATTTTATCACTTAATTTATAATATTTATATTGCAATACTTATGAGTACATATGCATTATTTTTTGTTGGGTTTAATAAGTTTTAGCTTGGCGTTAGGGATTTAATGATTGCTTTTGGATATTAAGTCATGGTTGATTTTTAATTATTCAGTGGTTAAAATTATATTAAAAATCGACTGGCGATATTCAAATATACTTTGCTAAATTAATTAATTTTAAAATTTATTACTGGAAAATGTTAAATTTATTATATAATGATGCTTTTTTTATTGCTTTTATGTAGTATAGGATGGGACCTAGAAACTTTCTTTTTTGAAGTCGAATAAAATAAAAAGTATTGCCGATAGACAATGTGAAATCAGCTTCCCCGAAAATATAACCTGAAAATTTTGTATAGCGCTTCCCACCGTATAAGCTGTTGTTCAATCCCTTTGAAAGCAGGCATTCGACATGAAGTTTTGCGAAAAATGTTTCACTGTGTGGTTATGTCACCTAACCATACCTTACGATTTCGTCTTTTAAGGCTATATGATATCAAAGGTGTAACATCGACTTTAAAATAAAATCGCCGCAATTTCTCAAAAAAAAACTTACCGAATGGATCATGCAAACATTCAGAAATCGACTCAATAATAATGAGTAATTTTTAAATAATGGAAAATTTAATTTAATTATAAAACCAAGTTTTTCGTCATGTGTAAATTATTAATTAATAATTATTATTAATTTTTAATTAAAAATAATAATTTTCCATTTAAAAAAATATTTTTCTTACTTTACATACTTAAAATTTATACAACAACAAAAGCAGAAATGATTGTTAATCCTTGATCCATAGTAAACACGAATTAAACACCCACATTTAATAAAAGTAAAGATCGCACAAAATTTAACACCACGATGAATGATAATCAATCTTTAGTAGGTACGAGGCCACACGAGAATACAGTCCTGTATACTCATCCCAGCTCAATGCGTCACATCAAATTATGAGGCCAGCGCACTAGTCTAGCCCTCTAAAAACAGCTGAACTACAGCAGTCAGCGCGAGTGGACGCACGGCACAGTACGGAACGTCCAATATTGATTGTTTTTCGTTAAAGGATATTTCAAAAATGGTTTTAAACTGCGTGCCATTAGAGAAATTAGAAGCTAAACAAGTTTTCCTAATCATGCAAAGCATCAAATTTAGTTATATATAAAAAAATAAGGATACTCAGCAACATTTTACTAAATAATTATAGAAAAACTGCAAAGAACAAATTAGTAAAAAAGCAGTTTAACAAAAAAAATAGCTAGCACCTAAATGTATTTTATTCCAAAGTAATGGTTATTTTAAATACGAGTATATAATTTGCGTACCTATGTATATCATTCATTTTTAGTTTCTTATGTTCTTTTATATTATTTTCATTTGTTAGCTCTAGATCTAAAGATTTATTAATTTTATTAATATTATTTCTTATATTATTTAAACAACAATAAATATTTTAAAGTAAAACATGAGTTTATTCGTATATTTCGGCCATTTATAATTCGTTGTTTATTCAATTTGTGTAGTTATGTACATAAAATAGTTATTATATAATATTTGAATAGTTATTTATGAGTTCTATATCTTTATAAATCACATTTTACAATCCTATTTGTTTAAAATTCCGTATATTTCTTATGCTTACACTGCAGTCGTTTGAGGCGTAGCGCGACGCAGCAAGAGGCTAGCTGTAACGTCACGAATTGAGCATTCAGGCCTGTTTTCTCGTGTGGCCTCGGTAGGTGGCTATATTTAGGTGTTATATCATCATTTGCTTAATGTTGTAGATGCAGAATAAGCAACACAAATATGTAAGACAGATGGTTCATACTTTTTTAAATACATAGCTTTTTTGCGTTCCCCTAATTTTGCCGGTGTGTGTATAACTTCCACATAATTTTTAATTCTATGAAGTTTACGTCTTTTTGTTATATTATTTTTCACGGAATTGTATGCATATTTATTCTTCAAATAATAATATTTATTAATGGAATAAAAAAGATTACAATAACCAAAATAATTGTATGTGACAGCCCGTGACATCAAAACATTCGTCACCACCATCCATCTTAGATAAAAAAAAAAAAACTAAACAAGCTCAACCTCCAGAGATGACTAAGAATCGAGAATGGAGGGAGAAATTCTTTTCACATCGGTCTCACTTTATCTCAACTCTGTTCGGATGGAAAGAACGGTCAAAATTAGTGAGGCAACTGAGATGAGCTGAGACAAACTGAGATCTCATGTAAATAGTGGTAAAAGAACGCGACTATTCTTACGTAGTCAGCTGAGTTGAGTTCTATTAGCAAAGACAGACAGACAGTTCAGTTAGTTATGTGATCAGGGGTTGAGTTACATATTTCCTCTAATTTTACCGCTGTGTGTATAACTTCCACATAATTTTTAATTCCAAGATGTTTACGTCTCTTTGCTATATTATTTTCCACGGAATTGTCTGCATATTTATTTATTCTTCAAATAATAATATTTATTAATGGAATAAATAAAAAAATTACAATAACCAAACTAATTGTATGTGACAGCCCGTGACAGCAATACATTCAACCCCACCATCCATCTTAGATAAAAAAAAACTCAACAAGCACAACCTCCAGAGATGACTAAGAATCGAGAATGGGGAAGAAACTCTTCTCACATCGGTTTCACTTTATCTCACCTCCGTTAGGATAAAAAGAACGGTCAAAATTAGTGCGGCAACTGACGTGAGCTGAGACAAACTAAGATCTCATGTAAACAGTGGTAAAAAGAACGCGACTATTGTTACATAGTCATCTGAGTTGAGTTCTATTAGCAAAGACAGACAGACAGTTCAGTTAGTTATGTGATCAGGGGTAGAGTTACATAGTTTAGTTCCGTTAGTGAAGACGGAAGAGTGAAAAATCGTGAGGGAATGTGAACTTGGGCAGTTGAGTATACAGACACTGCGGAGCTCAGTTGTGTATACAGAGGCTATAGGACTTAGTTGTGTATACAGAGGCTGTGGGAGTTCTGTTAGTAGAGTTACCTAGATAGTAAGGGAGTTAGTGAGTTTAATAGAATATCAGTATCGTGGTGAGCGTATGCAGTATAGTGTCAAGTAGAATACTCGGGAAGTTTCTGGTATATTCGGATAGGTATGGAAGTGAATACTCGGTAGTTTTGAGTAGTATTGGGAAGCAAGAATATACGGGGACAATAACGGCAAGTGGAAATGGACAGGTATTCGACAGTGGTGTTGAAGAGTTGTGGCATACGGACAGTTGGTGGTACTGGATCGGATAGTTGAATTTAATATAAATAAATGGTTACATAAATATAGTGATATAAATATCGCGTAAACAGTCAAGTATTGCTTCGAAATTTTAGGAAATGGAGGGACGTGCCTGCATTTGGTACTAAATATATACAGTTTAGATACAAAATATAATTATTTATTTTAGGTAACTGTTTGGTACATAATTTATACATTATTTATTTAACTTACATTTGTACTTATGAAAATTTATACAATGGAAATTGCAAGTCTTACTTACTGCGGATTTACTTAATAATCATTTCCTAGAAGGGTCATAGCATCAAAAAATAAGATAATACAATTTAATAAACCATCAACCGGTATATCAATATGTCTCAAAACATATAAATATCCATGTTACATTTTCGAAAATCAATTATTAAAAATATAAATGGATTATCGGCTGATCCAAACAAAATAAATTGTATTGTTGGCCAAGTATGCTATTTATTTGGTTTGGTGTTGGTGTTTTCATTCGTATCTCTGTGAAATATTTTTGATGTTTCCATACAATTATCTTATTTGAAATTATTGCTATAAATAGGATTTATTAATACTTCAATCATATTCTTCGTGTAAAAGGTGTGTAATGCAAAATTGTAAATTGAATTTGTAATTTGAATTTGTAATTTGACGAGAGGTAAAAATGAATATGTAAATACCTTTTTTTATAATTTGTTTTGATGTAAACTATATTTCGTTTTAGTTTAAATTTCGTCTTTAATATGTACATTAACTGTAACTTCATTTTACATCTGTTCGCCGGTACACCGGCGCAAGTAATGTAATTGCCGGGAATTTTTGTAGCGCGTAATTCAAATAATTTGAAATTAATAAAACTGCGTCATTGTATTAATATTAATTTTTTTACGAATAAATTTATTAATTCAAATAAATATAAATACATTCCAATAAATTTACGTGATTAATTAAATGTCTGATTTTTAATAAACTCTCACATATTTAGATACATTTGGATAAATTTAAAATAAATTCATTAAAATCACGTGGATCAAGTCGTACCTATGTAAGAAATATTTTAAAGAAAATATCGCTGTTTGCGATGGCACTATTACAAATGCATTAAAATGAAAAAAATCTGATGTGGCTAGCACATTACCTTCCGTCAGTTATATGCGACATTTACGAAAATTCTACCGGTGAACTGTTACCGGTATATATCGGTAAACAGCTGTTTATTAAGTTATACCTACTGGAATCGATATTTTAAGAACGCAAGTGGCAAACAGAAATATTAAACTCACACTAATGGTGATGTACATTCTTAAGAAGTCTAATATTGAAAAAATTGATGTTAAATTTCTTGTCCCAGTGCACAGTTTTTCGACATGTGATCAAGACTTTGCAATTATTGAAAAACAAGAAAGGTTTCTTTCTCAAACTTATCATCCAGACGATTAGATCTCGTTGATTAAAAACTCAAAAAAGAAAGAACCTAAATTTATTGTGCACCAAATGACAAACGAAACGTTTTTTAGAACAAAATGTTTGGAAAATAGAAAAGTATCTAGTCAAACGCAAAAAGTTGAGTGATTTAAAATAAGATGAATTCAAGTAAGAAAAGATAAACCAAAGGTATATTTTTCAAAACGAAGTACTCGATATTTACTGTCTTTTAAGAAGTAGATGTTGCTAAAAAGAAAAATAGGTCGTCCATTATAAACCTTTGATTCAAATCTAGATTTGCTATACCCAGATGGTAGATTAATTTCAAAAGAAAAGGAAAAAACGTAATAGATTTACTTAAATTT